>JAANSK020156560.1:0-15154 GCA_011763485.2 Isoetes engelmannii
GCCGCTCCTACCCATTTATATGATCTCATCAATCGTCCCCACAGCCCGAGATACCCCAAGGAGAGGAACGTCACATTTCTTGACAAGAAGGAACGTTGGATTGGTCATCTGGAATCGCTTCTCTTCAAGTTCTGCCAGAAGGACATGTGGCCTCTAATGTTTTATAAGATGAAATCTGGGCATCATGAGTGGTTGCCGGAGAGGGGGATCAAAATATGCAAGGCAGATGCAGATGGTGCACCCATGATTCCCAGGTGTACCAAAGAATGTAGCCCCCCCCCCATTGAAGGCTCTAAAAGACATTGGTGCTTTGAGAAGCTCCATAACGAAGTACATCATGCATTGGTTACCTATCTCAAAAGCTGGGGAGCACTCATAATCTATACATACATGAGTGAGGTTATCGACTAGTGGCATGGCCTACTAAAGGTGCTTGGACAGGTGGATGCTGGCCCATTTGTCATGCATGATTTCTTCCTGCATACACGACAGGATGCTCTGGTTGAACCTGAACTGGTGATCCAGCAAGAATGTGACCTTCGACCAGCGTATGTAGGCCCCTCCAATCAGAAGCCCAAAAATCATGTTGAAGACTTCAATCCAACTCAAGATATTAAGAAGTGCATGTTTTTGCTTGTGAGACCACCTGATAGCTGCCCTACCTAACTAGTTTACGCAGAAGCAGACCCTATAGAAGACTCAAACTTGCCTCACTACGAAGAGGTGTTTGTCTCTTGGTGGATGCGTTGATTATGGATGGGAAATTGAAGGGATGCCTTCAACCATGGTGTTCTCAAGCGATGTGGGTTTTTAGTTAAGAGAACTTATTGCTAAGGAGGGTAAGGAAGAGGATAATGATGAAGAATAAACTTTACCTCCCGCTTGAGTAGAGTGTGTCTTGATTGTTAGCTTAAAATGAGTAAGATGTGACTACTTGCTAGTTTAAAATGAGTATGATGTGTCTTGCTTGCTAGAGTAGAGCGAATTTAAATTGACTCGCTTGTGTGCTTAGAATGAGTATGATGTGTCTTGCTAGTTAGTTTAGAATGAGTAAACTGTGACTGCTTGATAGCATAAGTGAGTATGATGCATCATTCATGTGAGATGCTAGAATGAGTTAAGTGTGACTAGCTTTGCTAGCTTAGAATGGATACCATGCGTCTTGCTTGCTAGCTTGAATGAGTAAATTGTGACTAGCTTGCTAGCCTAACATCGGTACAATGCATCTTGCTTGCTAGCTTAGTATGAGTTGAATGGTGAGTAGCTTGCTAGCTAAAGATGAACCTAAAATCACTACAACAAAATATGGGGTTTTCCGTCGGGTATAGCGTCAAACAAAGTGACGTTATCCGTATTCCCAAAGTCCCACTAAATGTCAGAAAGCTGACGCTAAAAGTTTCATACTTTGATGTCGCATGGGCGTCAACTTTCCGTCAAGTATTGCGTCAAGGTTAAATAACGCAAAAATGGCATAATTGAAACGTTTGTGGCAATTGCATGACATGTTTTGTGTCAAGCTTAGATCCAAGTATTCAATACTTCCAGCATAATTTGTCTCATTGTAGTCTCAACTATGCAACTGAATTGTTACTAAATTAAATTAAATTAAGGTCGGCATTTATTGTGTCATATTTGTGACTCTCTTACAACATGTTTTGATTCGCAGTTATAACAATTTTATTCTAGTTTTAATTAATATAATCATAACCTTTATTTAGATATTATTATGACACATTCATTTCATTTTCGTAGATTTGCATAACAAAATTATGCCAATATCTAGGTCTTTTAATGATATCTATTTGTCAATTTTTTGGACACATAGGAAACCACAACTGTCAATTCTCTATCGAACTTGCAAGTCTTTGTTGTGGCAGTTATATTGTCTTTTTTAAATTTTTATCAATAGATTTTTTTTATGACAATTGCTATTTATCAAAACTTTTGTGTTCATATGTACTATCGGTTCCAATTTAAGTCCACGGTGCATAATACATAAAGAACAAAGGAAAAAACTGAAATCAAAGACCAAAAAAAAACTAAAATGAAAGTGATTGCACCAGTAAGATAAGAAGCTTTCTTATCATGAAGTTACTTCAATAACATATTAGAAAAAAAAAAGAAAAAAAAAAATAACCAACCAGAACTTACGTTAATACTCATATATTGCAAATTTTTCCAATGTAGTAAACATCTTTGGCAAGAAACCAGCCTCATATCTAGACTAAGATCAATAAATGACTAAAATAAGACCAATGCATGATTCAACAGTATCAGAACAATGTCCACATTTTGAACATTTCACCTGGAAAAATCCTCAACGTTTCAGCTTTTTTCAATTACGAATGAAAACAGAATGTATGGCGTGTGATCAGAATTGTACCTGACTCCCAAGACGACCTCCAAATGTTTTTATGTATGGGGTTATTTTCCCCACGATCATATGATTTGTAGCAAAGCACTACAAGGTGGATATACATCTTAAGTTTTTGGAAATGTTGACATCGTGGCCTTCTCTGATAAAAATATCCCTTAAAGTTTGAGGAACATTGTTTTATCACAGAGTTATTGGGAAACAGAAAAACACTTACAACATTTGTGTTGCCCACGTTGGAGATACTGAGCAAGTGATGCAATATCTGTAAGAGATTACAGCACTGAATTGCGAAAACAAGTTTCCAGGATAGGGGAGACCAGATCCCTGTGCCAAAACAAATTAAACAGAGTTAACAAGAGAAGCAAGGAGTAGAGGACAACAGAGAGATATTTTTGAGGCCTCTAACATGCAAGGACATAATGCATATGCAAGGTCTCTTTCTTTAAATATAGCAAGGACATACTCAACGCCCTAGAACCATTTCTCTACCATAAGTATGAAAGCTGGCTTCGTAAGAACACCTTCATACAATGGTCAAATCAGATCTATACTAATACATATCTCAAGTATAGCTTCCCTGCAATTGTTTCCCCAAAAGACACAGATAGGAAATACATGACAACTAATTTCATACTTCTCACAAACCGGTTCTAATAGACCGGGGATGGAGGAGGAAACTTGAGGAAGGGATTAATAATCAATCATTAACAGTATTTTATAGAACTTCAATATAGAACACCCACCTCTGGTTGTAGTGCAAGGTCATTAAGGATAGATTCCGCAATATCCCCAAAACGTACATTGCAGGGCCACTGAATTGTAAGGAGTTGGAAAAATACATCAGGTCTTTAAGCACACAGCAGACTATACATAATATGAATAAATATTGACTTTGTGTCTTAAGAGGAGTGCCAAAAGACATACTCTGGATGAGCAAGCAGTCCCATTAGTACAGAATGGAGGAAAAAAGGGCAGAAAGGCATAATCCATGATAAAGCAGAAATCAGCTTATATTGCCCAAAACTCAACAATAAATTAGATTTGCACGAAAGAAAGTTATAAATGTGGAAAGGAGAAATAATTTGCACACATTGAGGGCTTTTCCCATGAATCTCATAAACAATAACAATTCTTACATCATTTGTTACTTAAAAAATCTCGTTTGCACCAAGTTTATTTGAACAACTATTTGGAGCTAGCCTTGGGCCTGTTGATACATAATTTGCACACATTGAGGGCTTTTTCCATGAATCTCATAAAACAATGAAAATGCTTACCTCATTTTACTTAAATACCTGGGGTTGAGATGCTTGAAGCTGAGGCAAAGTCGCTTGCAATAATAATGGCACGGAGGCACAGACCCAATGTGAAAACCCTGAAAAATGTTGCATGATCTATGAAGGCAAGAATGCAGAGTTGGAAACTGCGAACTTTTGCAAAATGGGAATGAGCTGCGGCTATGGTAGCTTCAAAGCAACTCGATGCAGCAGACCCGGGAGTGTGAGAATGTCGAATAGAAGGCATTGTGCACATCATTTTGTTGTAGACCTTCCTTATTCAGCCCCCATCGGAAAAAAAATGCCGGATAACACAAAGAACGAAAAAAAAAAAAGCCATACAAACGCAAAAACAGGACAAATAAGTGCCGTAAATTGCAAAAAACTACACATTTCCACCTGAAATTGCGAATGCAAAAGTTCTATGATGTGCACACTGCCTTCTATTCTGCATTCTCACACTACCGTGTCTGTTGCCTCGAGTTGCTTTGAACTTACCATTGCTGCAGCTCATTCTGCACCACCTCCGAAATGCTTGCCCTAACCCCTTGCCTCTTTTCTTATATTGCCTTGTTTTAGCATTTTAAATTTGATCATTGCCTCTCTCTTTGCCATGTCCTCGCTAAAGGTCATATACTTTTGGGAACAAACCCATGCATATGTTACGTATGGTGGCATGGCTCCGAGACCACATTCCTGTGTGGTGTGGGGCTCGCGACTGGCGGCAGCTAGGAGTGGGTCACCGGCCACACTGGAATGTGGGACTGGTGGACATGCCACCACAACATGGAACTTGGGAACGATTTTTCCTCCCATGTTTTTGGCTTCGCAACAGTTTCGTCTATGGCGTCGGTGCAGCGACATCCATCCAACACAGGTCATGGAAGACGGTGGCTATGCTGACTAAACACTTTTTATTTTTGCAATAAGTTTTTTTCCGCGATTTTTAGCGCAGGCATGGATACAAAAGCCCCAAATCCTTAAGCTCCAGATGGGCTATCTCCACGGATCTTTCTCCAAAACAATCTCCTTCTTGATTGCATTTTCCTTCTATTTAGGTATGTTTGGCCAAGAAAAGAAGCATGTTTTGGAGTATGTTGATGTGCGGATCCAACTTGGAGTAGTAATTGTTGCAAAATACAAGTTAATTTTAACTTGGACCAGGTTTGGGCACCGAATTCAACAGCAAAAATGCAGTATGGTCCAGCTTTAAAGACCCATATTTTAAGGAAGATGCATGGATATGTGAAAAGATAAAAATGTAGAAGCTTAACTTGCTATTCCATCATGATTATAGGACTCCGGTAACTTAGATTTCATGGCCCAGTTGAAGAAAATGATGCGGAATCTTGTTCTAAAAGGCTATTCGGCAGATGCTCTGTTTTGATGTTGCCTTCTTTGGCAGGGGGTTTAAATCCTCTATTATATTGTTCATATTTTGCAGAAGGGGGCGGATTTCATTCCGAAACATCTCCTCTAAGAACCTGATCTAAACTTGTAAGAAATGGCTTTGTATTCTAGATTTGATCCCTAGGTTCTATAGTTCTGTGCTAATCTGTGTTAACTTAGAGTAGCCTTTGCTTTCCATTTCGGAATGTAGTGTTCTGTCACTACATTCTGAGGAAAATCACGACCCAAGTTCCATGTTGTAACCGGGTTGCCCGAAAACGCACCAATGTGGAGTTTGGCCTATGCCAAATGATATGTTATTTCGTGTTTTGAGATTATTTTTTTTTTACACATCCATCTATAAGGTCCAAAAAATAAAAGTCTTAGACACAAATAAAAGATTCGGGGCCACTAATGTCAACACATTGAAATAGGATAACAAGTGTGCAACTTATGACCTTTGATAGTGCACTTATTGCCTCCAATGGTCCCTTGTCTAAAACTCTCCTAAAGGTCAGAGGCATGAAAAACTGCATATTCCAAACACCAAATATAAGCATGGGTTTATACAATTAATAATGGTGCATATGGACATCGATTGCTTACATACAAGAACTTATGCCAGTCATGGGACTTCAAACCATTTAGCTCCTCCGCACTCGTAAATGAGGTTCGTAATGATTGCATGTAGCAAGTTGGTGTCCTAAGGAGCCTCAAATCATCATAAATAGCTCGAAGGTCAGCTTTAACAAGAACCTATTTTGCCGAAGGAGATCATTGCCCTTCACCTTGAATCCATGCCTCTTTCTTTATATTGCTCACCTTAATGTCCATCCTGGCATTTGGTGTATCTTTTCGACCAAATACATGCTTCTATAAAGAGTTTACCACGTTCTTAAAGATGTGCATTGGGTCCAAAAGGTGTTAAATTAATAGGTCAGTCCAATATGGTAGTCTATAAAAAAAAATGGACTTCCTTTTTATGTTGGCAGTAAAGACTTCCTCCTCTGCGGCTTCCTCGCCACCATTGTATGGTTTCTCACCCTCACTATATAGTTCCATTACAATGGCTTCCTCAATTGTAGGCACCCCCTTGCAAATTTTCCCATGCGGATTCCCACTTTAGCTTTCTGCTGGTTGAAGGAGTCAAACCCCTGTGCTTGCCCATTACGACCAAAATAAATAGACTCGCCCCTCCGGGCTCGGCCATTTATTTGCCGTAATGGGCTCACACAAGGGTTTAACCCCTTCATCTCTTGCCCTTTTTTTGTATTATATTATATTATATTATAGTACTGGACATATTGGGCATATTTTACATAATTTTGCCCATTATTTCCTAACCATTTTAATGTGCACCACAAATTGTCTATTGATTTGTCTAATCAAAGCCCTTTCAAAGTCTTCTAAATCAGTTAAACAACTAGTGTATTTCAGCCTTCATTTTCAAGGTAAAGACATATGCAAATTAACATGCCTTGATTTCTAGACGAGTTCTTTAGAAAGGGAGAGGAGAGTAGGATTTTAGTCGATTTAGTATTTGCAAAAGTACGTGCTCAAGTTATTAATTTAATTTAAAACTTTCTTTATGTATCCTGGGCTTGTTTACCTTAGTTGAATATCCTGATGAAGATTTAAACTCGAGAGCATATGAAACCCAATCATGTGGTGTATGTAAACTTGTTAATTACTTGCACTACTGCAAACTTTATTTGCCCTTACAGCTTGCTTTAAGCAAGTCGAGCTTAATCTTTCTTCTTTCTTGTCTATTATACATCTTAGAGGTGAGATAGCCTAAAATTGCAGCCTCCAATATGTGAGAGTTTCCTCTGTCACTTCTACTCCATACTCATCATGCTCCACCACGTATTGTGCTGCCCAGTGGCGTGATGTTAAAAAGTGTGTTTTTTCTTTCTTTCTTTCTTTTACCTTTTCAACTAAACTATCTGCACATGACTTCAACCACTCCTATGTGCACATAAACTTCAGATATCACTATATGGGTGTATCACTCAGGTTTTTTATGGGATCATTGGATCCCCGAATATACCCAGCATTATGCCAGATCAAGGGCCTGGGAATTTACACCTCAGAACCCCGTATTCGAAAACGCTCCCTATAGGTTCTATAATACACGAAATATCGAGAAAAAACCATAGTCCTTTCCGGACATACAAGAACAACACCCTGGAGGCCACAACCCTGCGCATCTGGCGGAGATGCTATATGCGCATCTCTGCATCACACCTGCACTTGCAATTCAATGAAGAAGAAACAAACCGAACTGGGCAGACACGAAACATAATGCAAACATCCGTTATGATTATATTACTATGCAACATAAAAGAGCCTTTACATCAGAAACACGGCTGTATCAGAACATGGGTTTCAAGAGCAATGCAAAAAACATAGCATAGCTGCTGAATCTGCAGCCTTGCAAAGAGGCACAAACAACCAGAGGGGAAAATCATGAAAGAATGAACTCGTGGGATTTGAACCCACTAATCCACGCCCCAGGCTCTGTTACACAGCCATGAATCACTGGATCGCACCTTCTGCCTCAAAGCTACAAAAACAGGACCTGAAAAGAAGAGGACAAGGAAAAATAAAAACAAGCATGTAGATGCATGCTTCACACCCGAAGCCCTGGAATCCAAAGAAAACATGGAATCCAGAGATATGTTCTGCCCAGTCCGTCCTTGCGCCTACAGACACGATTAGAGGCAGCAAATCCGATCCAGATCTAAAGCTTCGCTTGAAGAAAACCTTGGTGTCCAGAAACCCTGGAATCCCAAAAAACCTCAGTGCCAATAGCTCTGCTGAATCTAGGCGAACCCTTGAGTTCCTGTGCCAAGCCCCGCCAGGTCGCCAACGCCCAAGCGGATCTCTGCTTTGCCGAAAGCTGATGATCTGCACCCAGCCACGTTGCGACCCAAAAAAAGAAACTCATGTGCACAAAAAAAAAACTTCCAATTTAAAGCCTTGAAAAAATTCCACCATAAAACAAAATCCCCCCTTTTCTTGCTCCACCATTGCCAAAATCATACTCAAAACATAATTGTGGGGGGGGGGAGGGGAGGACATCTGCACATGACTTCAACCACTCCTATGTGCACATAAACTTCAAACACAAACACATGTCTAACAGACTAAAGGAAGGAAGGAAGGAAGGACATGTAGGGCATGAAGTAGAACCTTGTTAAAATAGCATTAATGGCGTTTGGAGTTTTAATAGGAAACGTTGATTTGGCGGATATTCTCAGCATTATGCCAGATCTACGGCCCTCTTTTTTTTGGCCAAAACGTAATTGACGACTTTCAAAGGTTTTCCTAGGAGAACCATTGGACTGCAGCTACCTTTTCCAAAAAACCATACACCCAAAAGAAACCCAGCTCCGGCGCACCTCCATCACGGCTCAAACACTCAGCTTCATCCCCCCCTGCTTCCAGAATCCCCTGCTTGCAAAATCCCCTGTTTTTGAACCACGATGTTGTTGGAGTATGATCTTCTGATCCTCCTTAGTCTAGTTTGCAAAAGTAACTTCTGCATCAACCGATCTCTGCAACTGCTTAGCATATCAATCGAATTTCTGCTGCACTCTTATAAGGGACCTGGCGGATTCCTTCGCGGCAGCCTAGTCTCCAAGCATAACCTGTACTTGCCGGTTCTTTCACGGCATACAGAATTGGTACTAATCTCTGCAACCGAAATCAAACTGGTCTACCAGAAAGCAACCCAGCCGAATCAAACTGGTCTACCATAGTAACCAAGCCGATTCTGCTCCTGGCGATTTCGAAACCCCTGTTTCTGAAATTCACACCCCGTTCTCACCTCTTGCCGTTTGTTTGCTGCATCCGCAACACTACCTCTATCTCCACTCCGGTACTTTCCATGCCACTGAAAATGCCCTTCCCGAGCGACACTTTCCATTCCGGAACCATAGGCGAAATCACTTGCATAGGCACTGGAACAGGAATTCGGCTAACAAGCAGCTCAACTGCTCAGAAAAATACGATTTCCTATACTCTACGTTTCAACAATCTTAGGGCCAACCACTGGCATGAGGAGCTTCCCAAATACGAAACAAAAATATCGAAGTTACTCATCTGGATTTTTTTCTCCCTGGCAGGCCTTCAGACTGGAGGAAGAAATAATTTCATTTTTAATAATGAAATTACTCATCCTGAGGCGGTTATTAAGCAGATTAAATATGATATCACTTGGATTATTGAGGTATGTGGGTTTTAAACTAATGTTAATTTACTCTGTGCAATTTCAGGAATCATCTTTATGCTACCACGAAGAATTCAGTGGAAGAAGATTCACCCTGATACAAACAGAGCATGGATCAAACTGTTTGGTTCTCCTAATCCCTATGAGCATAGGATTCTATGCCAATGCAACTGCTGCTGTGATGATATTGAGAAGACCAGATCTATGTTATGCAATGCAAAGGATAAAAAATGACATCTCAACATGGCTAAGGCCGAATTTTGTCTCTGCCTATTCTGCTCCCTCAGCATGGTGGTCAAGGGAAAAGACAGTAAAGACAGGACTTCACATCTTAAGTCTCACTTCTAGAGCCTCCTGTCTTGTCAGCAGAATACCCTGGTGGATATCAGACTGCAACCGAAATTTTCAGTACTCTTTTGATAACTCTTTCAAACATATTGTTATATTCAACACCGTATGGTTATCTGGGTTAAACTTCCCTGTAAAAAGTTCTTTTGTACCTTAGTGTTTACTTAATACAAAATCTGCCTTCAATTAAAAAAAAGATCGAAGGTTACATGGATATAGATTATGAAAATTCTCTGACAGGTTTTACTTTGTGCTGCAAGGGGGAGTGGTCAGCATGGTCAGATGGTCCAGCAGAAAGCAAAACGGTCCACAAGAAAAGCAACATTTGGTCTACAAGTGTGCTGATGCATTCGTAGGTTAAGCAGAATAAATTTAGAACGTGGAGGAAGGGGAAATAGTCATTCAGTATCCCAATTGCTGCAATCATTTTATATCTAAGGGGGAGCATGTAGTGCAGATAGTTTCTGGTATTGTTTTTTACCTAAGGGGGAGCAGGTAGTGCAGATAGTTTCTGTTATTGTTTGTTGTACTTTGTTTTCTTCGTACAGATGACCATGTCATTCTTGAGGCGGAGTGTTGGAACTTGAGTTTCTCAGTTTAGCAAGATATGACAATGGCCATAGTATTTGACAAGCTTTAAGTTGGCCTTTTGACCGTTGCATGAAGGCTTTTAGTTTTCCTAGTATTTAGGAGCTAATCAAGGCAACAGGTGTGGTGGTTTGCTATTTCTAGCACTATCTTGATCTGATGTAAAGTTGATCTTATTATCAATTGAAATGGCGCTGGTCGCTGAATTTCTACTGTATTTTCCTTTAGTCAATAGACTTAAGATCTAAATGGCTTAAAACCTTAGCACCTTGTAATTTGATCAAATAGATCATCAGCACGTGGAATAAAACTTACTTTTTATGGTAATCTTATTTAAAGCGTGCTAAGCAATACACATTGGAAGGAACAACCTATTATTGGAAGGAACAACCAATTATTGCATTGGAAGGAGGGAACAACCTATTATTGCGAAGCATACCAAAGCTAAACATTTGCCAATTGGCCTCCATGGACGATAAAAACGTTATTCTATTCTATTCTACTAGAAAAAATGCCCAGTGTTGCTGGGCTTTGCATCGAGATTAAATTCAAAAGTTAATAAAAATATAAATGAGAACGTTGGTGCTTTTTATGTAAGAGAAGTTTCATGTGTAAGACCATTGGTGTTAAAGTACAAAGGTTATCTTTCTTGGAAAATTTTAGTGTCAATAGTTAGATGGTATTTTGATTGGAATCGTTATGAATGAAAGATAATGCACCGAGTTACGGAAGTAACATGGTAAAAACCTTTCACAAATCAACGCTTTAGAGAACAACACTATCAAACTCGTATATTAGAGTATAGTTAAATAAATATGAGCGTTAGAGTCGCACAATGTTGTTAAAAAACTTGATTTTTATTTTTACAGTATCTTTATAAAAATCTTTATGTTTTTTAAAAGATTTTTATGGTTTGGTATGGCCAAAAAAATAAAATTAAAAAATTTGCACATGCTTTGTAATGCTTTATGGACATTTGTGCTACTGTTATAATGCACATTTTTGCTACAAATTACAAGATGTAGCATGTCAATAAGTAACTCAGAAACTTATGCTGCTATTAGAAATTATTAAATCCAAATACAAAGATATCATAGCTATTTTGCCATGCAACCCTTAAGAAGGTTCAGAAAAAAGCATTTTTATACAGATCAATAAATATAACAATTTCATATCAAAGATAAATAAGTTCAAGAATATCATATACTTGGATAAAAAAAAAAGTCACAATCTAAGGTTTTTTAGGGATTTTTAAGGATTTTTAAGATTTTTAACGTATTTTATATACAAAACGTTTTTAAAGATTTTTTTTCAAAATTTTTAAAAATCTCAAAAAATCTTTAAAAACGTTTTTTAAACTGTACGGATTTTTACGTACTTAACAACATTGGAGTAGCAGTAAGTTCGAAAGATGACAAGGTTTTTTTCTCATCAAGCCTCACTGCATGTGCGCACATGTATGAAGTAGGTGATATGGATGGTATTGTCCATGATGTTCTTCTCAAATATGAGACAATGAAGCAACTTTCACTAGCCAGATCACGACATTAGCATTTCTAAATCCAAATTTTCTATGTTCCAAAGTGAGAGGAAGTAAATTTTAAGATATTCTCAATTTTTCTATGCCTTCATAATGGCCATTGTAAGAGATTGTCTGGTCAATGCTTTAGTGCATGAAGGATCAAGAAAAACAAAAGCAGTGGAAGTTAGAATAGAATAATATTTTCATCATCCACGGAGGCCAATTGGCCTATGGGACCTATACAAGAGAAACAGCAAGCACATTACGGCCCGGGTGAAAAAAACCCCGTGGGGAAAAACCGTGGTAGCAATGCGCATGTTGGTATATCAAACATGCATCACAAGCTAAGGGGACAACGCCGATGCCATTCCAAGCTGGCGGAACAAAGGCGATGCCTTTCGTCCATGATCTCTTGAAGATATGATCCAAGAGTTTCTACTGCCTCAGTGTTCAGCAAGAGATGGAGTGCCTGGCTCTATATCCTCAACTGCGGGTATCGTGCCCTAATCTGTTCATAAGAGGAGCATGTCTGCAGAGCATGGTATTCGTCCTCAATGATGCCCTGGCAGCAGTTCTGGCAAGTCCTGTCCTCGCGTGCTTTCCTTGCCCACCGTCCTGTTTCAATATGGAGGTGATGGCCCACTGTTCGGATGGAGGCTATGAGCCTACGCTTTTTCATAGAAGAGGGGGGAGGGGGGGGGGGGTACGATTGGTAATAGATTTCAATATTATCGAGGTGTGAAATATGGGGGCATAGTTGGAAGTTCGTTGCTTCATGTTTACATTCCTTAATTTACTCTCAGGTACATGATGGGGGATGCGACAACTTTTTGCATGTCCAGTGTTGAACAAAAAGCTCAAATTTTAAATGAGGTTTCTTGAGGCCAAGATCAAACCCCGGGTGCAGTTTGGACACATAGTGTTTCCTCTTCAAACCTACATGATCCACTATACCAGGGCACCTTTGAATATTGAACCTTCTTCATTTTCTCTACGACAAGTTTGCTTCTTCAGTCAACTTCCTCAGAAAAAAATATCAACCAATCAATCTTGAAAAAAAAGTGAAACCCAGAATCAAGTGGAAAGTTGCTCGTACATCAGAAAGCGGGTCCATTTTTTAAATAAGAAGTATTTTTATCGAAGTTATTATGGAAAAGCACTTTAATTACGCATAATTAGAACACCTTTCACTTGTCATAAACACCTATAACCTCTTTACAACACATGAAGACTTTAACTATGAATTGGATCGTGGATATTTTCATACGATGCCCTCCAATCATGAAACACTATATTTGACACCATGCCCCCCAATCATGAAACACTATACTGTATTGCATTTGACAAGCGACTGCAAAGCTACAACTCAATAATTTCTCGAACAACCTGCTTGACAGTGACAGAGTCCTGTGGCACAGTGCAATGGCATAGGCAACCTATCATCGAGAGTATCACACCTTTTTAAGTCAACATTGCGAGACTGCAAAACAACAATTGAAAATAAGAATTATTACTATAATATAAAAGCACAAAAAATGAAATAGATGCTCGTATAACGGCTATCTATCATCTATAATCAATCATTTTTACACTTATGAAAGGTGCATACCTTTTATTCCATGTTGTAATTGAACCTGGTTTTCCAAGGACCACATGCATCTAGGTCCTCCAGATATTTTATGGCCACCTTGGAAGGAGATGTGTTTAAATATAATTATGTTGCCCTGTAGGAATAACCATGTTAAGCTCTTGCTAGCTATCTAACTGCTTGAAAAGGAATCCCATAATGCAAAATTCCATCAAGTACACGGAACTATATTCATTATGAAGAGAATGTTGCATCCTTCCTTCTGGAACTATATTCATTATGAAGAGAATGTTGCATCCTTCCTTTTGCAACTTTGTGGAAGTTCAATGTTGCATCCTTCCTTCTGCTATATCACATTCCAGGTGACTATGGCGGGGTTTAGCAGTCTGGAAAAGACTCCTCGTTTAGGGCATATTCTACCATTTTAGAGTCTGCAAGAGTTTAAAAAAAAAAATGCAGTCCATTCTACAACACCATTCTGGAACGACATTGTATCAACGAAGTCCTTTGTGTTATCCAGATATGGCTACGCAAACTAATCATCGACAGGCTAATCATCGACGCATAATGCTGAGATAATGGTGAACTATAGAGTAGACCTGCATGCTGACAAATTGGCAACATGTATAACTACATCAAGCTTCACACCTTTCTGTTGCATTTCCATAAACTCGAAGGTTCATACAAATAGAATATTTAAAGGGTGACACTCTACCTACGAAAGAAAAAACGTTTATCAACTTGTAATTGTTTTAAAGGTACTTATTTGCATAGCACGTAATCCACATTAGGGTGAGATTACTAGTTTTTTTGCCCTCTTTTCAAACCCATTATTTTGCAAGGACGTAATCTCACCCTAATGTGAGATTACGTAAGGGAATTTTCACCCTTTGAGAATTACGCTCGGAATATTCTTCGACAGCGCCGCCAGACTCGACGGTGCACTCGCGGCTCCACCGCTCGTGCACCGCCTCGTCTGGCAGAGCCGCCTCAAATATTCCTCGCCATAATTCTCTCGGAGCGAAGACGTGCACTCTATACCTACGAAAGAAAAAAAGTTCATTAACTTGTAACTATTTCAAGGTACTTATTTGCATAGCACATAAGAGAGGTGCGCTCTATTCTATGTGCTTCCAGTGACGTGTACCTGTATTCTTATGTCACCTGTAACAAGTAAAATTTTTAGAAAATGCATAGAATTACATAGTGGAAGAGAGTACAGCCAAAAGACCAGATGCCAGTCATTTCATTTGTCTGCATTGCTTGGGCAATCCCAGAGGGTTCAGGTGCTCTGTATGGACTGGACAATCCTGGGCGGCCCATTCGTGCAAGGTAATACATTATTTAAACCATGACAAAATAGTGCAATCTGGCTGTCTTCCAAATCTTCCCATTTTTTTATTTATTCCTGAGCCAAGCTCATAATTTGGTCATGTGCGAAAGATTTAAACTGATTGTGACTGCTTGTCTCCTTGGCATTTTATTGCATCACAAACCAAACCAAAGTCTCTGCTTGTAGACATCTATCTGACTGCGCAGTACTTCTCTAGTCTTAGTCCAAGAGAGTGCATTCATTTGGGCACAAAGAAGCTCCATTGATGGTATGCCCCAAAATTGTAGATTAACTTGCAACCTAGACAATTATGATTCTCATCAGAATATTTCTTACCGCATTTAGAGGGCTGAGGCAATCACCTATTTAGATAGCTGGCATGCCCTTGCGCTGCAAACTGCCATATTGGGTTCTGATTTTTACATGGAGCTTTTATTGTTCATTCTTGCTTTATCTTAAAGATTTCTTGCTCTCAACATTGCAGGCTGTATTAACACC
>JAANSK020156671.1:0-25493 GCA_011763485.2 Isoetes engelmannii
TCAGTATTGACATGCATTCCCTGTATTATTACCATGATGCATGCATGCTCTTTTTTGCAGGTTAGTTGTTTTTTATGTATAGACTGATGTATAAATTGTAATTACTGCAATCTCAAGATATAGGAAAGTTTTCAAATCCATTATTTATAGATGTTTACAATTGCAATTTGCAATTGACCATAGACAATTGTTGCCATGTTTAATCATGCAAGATGATAATCTCAAGTGCATCTTTTATTAATGTAAGAAGTAAAGCATAGTAAGTAACTCCTCCCATGTTTGTCTTTCCATCATGTAAGGGATTTCTTAGGTTCGATTGTTCGCCTTGGTTTCTACATTTTCTATTAGATTCCTTTAGCTACTGAAACATGCAACTAAAATGATAGAAAAATATTCTTCCATTTCTCATTACTTCGATGATTTTCAGGAGGAAGATCCCCTCAATGAGAGAAGCTTACTCCCAAATACATGAATGTATTTTAAGTCATAAATACATGATCTGCAACGTCATTCATCTCATTGTGGTTTTATTTGCAATCTGCAAAAGTATGCAGATGTAAAATGACGATTTCAGAGCTAGGGGCCTGAGAATCATTATCCAATTCCTCTTCTGTAGCAATGCTTTTGCTCAGGAACGTACTCCTTTTCTCTTAATTCGATCAAGTAATATTGTTTCTGATCCGACCTAAGTTCATGGTGGTAAAGTAATTTATATGAAGGCAACTAGAGATTATTTCAAGGTAAAGGTAATATAATGGTTATTTCTTTTGTGTATATGTCACGGACATATGACAGTTGAGTGTTGTATATATACCATTTATATTCTTTGTCTTAGACAATGCGTATGCGAATATATTTGTGTGAATATATTTTTGTGATCGAGGGGGTTGTTTATAGCAAAGTTTGATGGATCACTTTCTTTTTGTCCGGCCTCATCGTAGAGGAAATGAAAGGTAAAGAAAATGAAAGTATTGCTCACATAAGTACAACTATAAATGTTTGAATTATATTAATATTAATCACAGCAACTTGGATCTAATCATGGCATTCTATTCTATCCTATCCATCAACATTTAAATTTCTAAGATTTTCTTAAGAATTTTAAGTTTATCATTTTTTGATTTGACAAACAATTTAACATTGCAAGAATCTAATCATGCAATCTACCTGTGTATTTCAAAAATTGGAAAACTAACAAAATTCCTTCATACACTTTAGAGATCAAGCAAAGTATCCAAGTTTATTGCTATGCTTGAACTTTCATTTCTATAAGGCATATTTTGTCTAGATCCCACTTCTTAAGTAGATGGTGTTCATAAACACAAATACTAATGGCCGAGTCTAAATTAAAGGCACGTGTTTTCTACACAGTGATAGTGTACATGTTGTAGGTAGTGACAATGTACAAGTTGTGACATCATTGGTCCATGTGTAAGTTGTGGTTCATGTGTTAGTATAGATAGGAAGAACAAACAACTTAGATTGTAGGGGCATGAGTCTTAGTGGGGAGTTGTTGTCACTGTGTCTAGCTAGAATTCAAAGGAAATGATACAAAATTAGAATACCTTACTGTTATTGAGCCACATACCACGTGCTTGCAGCTAGAGTATATCTTTCACATTGTTCTGATGCATGTTTTGGAATTGGGTGATTGGCGAAGAATGGTTCTGAACGACTGCATCTTGCATTATTGGCGGGTTTGTTTCTGAAGGTAATCTCATAAACCAACGATGTTTTCTTGATGATCACATTAAACAAGCATTTCCTATAAACCTTCTATGTTTTGTTTTTTGGTAGTTGGTTAGATAATATTTTTAAGCAATGGATGTTCATTTATTGTGTTCAGTGTCCCCTCAAGACGAATTTGTCAATAAAATAAAACAATGATGCTCTCACACATAAAATTCAATATGGTACTGAATGAAATTCAAACTTCCGTTTCATTATGCAAGCCTGAGACAACATGCTCATCTTCGATTTAAAGTTGCATACATGTCCAACTAATACACGTCACATCTTAGCACTTCACCTACGTAATTTTATCTTGAATATTCTATTTCACCTAGCAAACACGTTACATCTAGCCATTCCACGCAACCACGACTAATGTCCGGCATCGCGGGCACACGTTTCTAGTTCTCTTTAAAATGTCTTGTACTATCGTAGTTGCAAGAATGTCTCAAATTTTTTCTACTGTACCTATCTTATTTTGATTCTTGGTTACGTGGTAAGCTTTAAACTATGCAAATGTGCAAATGACACTACATTAGTCTAGACCTCGTATGTGCATATTATGAATTTGGTTTGCTTGGCACCTTTACATTGAATACTGCTTTTGTTTTCTCAGCTATCTATCATTGCTGCCTCGCAAGCTAGTGTGCTAAATTACTATTGTCCTGTATCAAATTCCATTGCAGTTCATATCTTTCTCATTCATTATGCTATGCTCTAGGATCACTTGCGGCTTAACACATCACACAATCTTGTGTTGCCATGTAGACAACAATGACGTATGCATAATTCTGGAAAGAACGAATGTCACAACAAATATCCATTTTACCATGCAGCCTGTGGATTGAAGGATCCAGATTTGGACAGTGGTATTATCAAAGTCGGAGACGAGTCTTTTACAAGGGCTAACCATTTGGATAAAGGTAATAGCTACTGACCGTATACATATTAAATTAATGCTCCAAATCAAATATGAAATATTGTACATAAAAGATTGTAAAGCAAGAGTTATTTCAACTGGTCTGCTACTTCAGACCTGAGCTAACAGATAAATCATGTATGGGTATGGCTAGCATGGCATGGTTCCTCGTGAGAAATTCTTTTGCAACTCAAAGAAGCATAACTCTTTAGACCTGGCACGATGCCGTCTTTTTCCTTCGGCCAAGGCTGCACTATCGGTGCATGCATCAATAATGCTGGCAAATGTGGTGAAATACCTTTAGCAGATAGATAACGAAGGAGTTGAATGGTCTCCTCAGCTGGCCACTTTGGCCATAAGATAATATCATGGCAGTAACATCTTGTTGTTGTATTTGTAGAAACAATTTCAAGGCCTCCTCCAACAGACCCTGCTAAGGATAGGCTGAAACAATTTCAATTCATGAAACAACATGATGCTTAAAATAATGCAAATGTCTCCTCCAAGTTTATTTGCCAAACATAAGCTGCAATTACTGTATTCCATGTGCACTACTCTGCTCAGGCATTTGTTGGAAACTTTTAGTTGCTTCCTGAAGTTCGCCATGCTGAATGTGGGCTGAGATGATAACATCCCAAGACACTACATTGCGCCGAGGCATTGATTAAAAGCTTCTGCAAGCTTCCCTTGCTGGGCATGGGAGAGATCATGACGGTCAAGCAAAAACATTAGGGTCAGCATTTGCTCAAACAGTTCTAAACCTTTCTCAAGTCTGCCAATTAAACTTAGCCTTCCATTACAGAATTCCAAACAATGACATCCCGCGATGGCACTTGTTGAACAATGCATCTGCATACATCAATTTTCCTTGTTGAGCATGTCTTCCAATCATCATGTTTCATGTACAATTATTATTAAACTTCATGTTCACAAATACAATCCAAGCCATCGTGCTCCTTTGGGCTTCAATTAATAGTCTCATAAAAATTAATATCACTCCAATTTCATGTCCTGGACTTCTATGAGGACTTCATAAAAGTACATCTGGGATCTGGGCTCCTTTATGCCAGTCTTATATATTGCCAACTGCATCCAAACTGATATAGTTGCATAGCCTTTTATCTTCAAAATCGCCTGTTACCTGCTAAAATTTTCAGAAATCCAAGCATAAAGCATTACAAAAGCAAAACAAAGAAGCAACTGTCAAGCAACCCAAGCAGTACATATCTTTGAGATATTTATGAAGACCCTTAATAATATTCTGCTTGCTGGAAACATTTATGAACTTGATATTTGCTTCAAATTCAAGCCTAAATATTGTAAGTGCTCTACGCGTACCTACAAGGACTTTGCAACGCCCCTACAAACAATATGAGTGTGCTTCATCACAATCCCGTCAATGACCCTTTGCAAGCCGAAGTGCAGAGTCCATTCAGAGGTTGATGTTCTCAGCAAGTAACTAGTTGATAAGTCTTCATTTGAAATAGATTGGACATTTACAGCAAGAACAAGTTATCTGACCAACACAGTGCCTCATGCAGAAGTCCTTAAGGTCGTTCTTAAGGAGAGGAAAGCAGACACTGTATTAGAGTGCAGGAAGGAATCACATTTATCAGCAGAGAAAGACATGAAAAGTTTCTGCTACTACATACATTGCTAAACAACTCGATGGCTTTACCCATACCATCTGGTCTATAAAGTAGAGGATACAAATTCTTATGTAGAAGAAAGTGTAATCTACGTACCGCAAGGACGTTCTCCAATTATATACACTTCTCAATGAAGATCAAGAACACCCTTTCAGGGTTCACAAATCCCAGCGGTAGTGCAGCGAGTCTCATTAAAGAAGGTGTTGAAGATAGAGCCTCCAGACTTAAAGCAATTTTTGAAAGCTCTAAATGTAAAACGAATGCCCTAGTAAGAATGGGCGCAACTCCGATAAAGTAAGACATGGAAAAGAAGGAGATTAAATGTAGAAACTTGGCTGCTAGTTATTGGAAATCTGGGGAGAAGACAAAAGTGTACGATGCTCTATAGTCTTAACAACGAAGCCCCTGAAAAAATGAAAGCCAAAGGAATACGAAGCTGAGAGAGAAGAGCTCTGGCAGACGGCTAACCTTCGAAGAATGCATGCCAGTTTGCCGGATTGAACAGCCATGACAGGGCTCGACCAGCAGCAAGATCGACCGGCAGAATGACGGCCACGGTAGGTTTAGGGTAGTCATGTGGAATATTGGGGTATATTCTGGCATAACTCGGAATATCCCACATTCTCGCGTAAGCATTAGGGGCAACCCAAAAACTTAGCAACTCGAATCCATTTTTCTGCCCATTTTTCCCGAGTTTATCCACAAAATCACATGTATATAGATTGAAACAGTCTTAGTCTGCAACAAAGGACGTTCTCCTACAGTCCGGTTCATTCTCCTACAGTCTGGTTTAAGTTGGAGCATGTCTATATTAATACCGGGAAAAGCTTGTTTATGCAGGTAGACCATTGATGGCAAGACAGTGCTTCTACGTCGTGCCTCTAATCCTTGCCTGCGTTTACCAAGGTAAGTTATGGAAAGGATAACACTCTTTGGATGGTAATAGACTTTTTAGTCTTTAGAATTTGGATTATTAAATTAAATTTAGCTGTAAAGATGTTGCACGTACCGTCACAATTTCCTTTCCTTATCCTCAGTATGCTCCTGTGCTGTAGACAAAAGCCGAGCTTATAACTTGTCCATACGAAGAGTGATCATATCTTAACACTTGCTAGTAGTCTATTGGATTGTAAAATTATCCAATTGTTCATGCCAACATCTGTCTAAAGCCATGTAAACCCTAACAAACAAGCAAGTGCAAAAATAGATTAGCAACTACTCATACTTTGGGCTTGCTAAGAAACCTGCCTGACATGGGAGCTTGATTCTTTGATCAAAGTTCATGGCTGCAAATAAGTCCTAAAATTAACAGGGTTGTAGATTTTTCCATACTGTCCATTTAGAAGCACAAACTATAAACGGATATTCCAATCAATCTGTACCTCAAGCCGTCAATTAATCTTTTGGATCTGAATCCTCAAGTACCCTAGCCACCACTTGGATCTTGGCGTGATTGGAAGAAAAAGGGGAACCAAAAAAGGAAAAAGAAGAAATACTGTTTCTCAAGCTGCAGACTTTAAAAATGACTCAGAAACTTATCCCTTAGGAATGGAATTTTTAAGGGCAATGTAGTTGGGAAACATGTATTTGAAATAACTAATTAGACATTAGGTGTCTCGTAACTTTTCTAACAATAATGAAATTTTCTGACCTTAAACCCATAAAGGCTATAGATGTATTGATGGCTTATGTCATTGACTTAATGTTTGATTCACAGCCATAACTCATAAAGATTCATGCTTCAACAATCTATCATTAATTTGCTCCTGCAAGTGAATATCATATGAAAACGGCAAAAATCTTCTTCATATTGGGTGGTAGTAATTTTGCCTTACTACCCACATTGCTTCAGATTAGAAAGACTATTATGGACGTATCGTCCATTTTAGTAGCTCCCATCTCTAGCTCTAGAGTGAATTGCAAGTAAGTAAAAAATGAGGCAACAGATGGATGGCTTATATAGTCATTCCTATAAGCAACAGATGGATGAGTCAGTATTGCACAGTCATCATGCACGTGTTTACGTGTGGAATCTGAAATGTTCCAACATACCCCCAATGACTAGCAATGCTCAAAACCGAGGGAAAGAAAAACAGAATTGACAATTAGGCTAGAAATCTTAATATCCCTTCTGAGAAACAGCAGAGAATACTAAAATATCCAAGGAGGAATAGCGGGTACACCATGTAAAAGTTCCTTCATATGAACAAACTGACTACATGAGAGATGTTTTGTTGCTATCGCATTCATAACTTGAATCCATGTATAATAAGTTCATGGTCTTCAAGAACAGTAACCATAAGAGCATAGTTACAAGAGTAATCTACTGGAAGCAGAGCAGCAATACAAGCAGATCTTTCGAGGAACCAAAGAGAAAGAAGGCATTGGTGCACCACTGACAAGTGGATCCCTCGAAAGAAAGATTACATTAATAATAATAATTTATTAATCATGCCCGGGAGACCCAAAAGGTCATAGGGCAAAGTCACATCAACTTTTCAAGTAAAGCACGATGGCTCTCCATATCTTTCATATTAGAAGCCTAATTTAGCACTGTCGAATTGTAACATAGAATATAGGTTCATAAACTTTATGCCATGCTTATCTCTAACATCAACAAACTTATCACATTTCAGTAGAAAGTGTTCCTCGTATTCAACACTACCTGTGTCTACAAGAGACCACTTGGGTCTATGGGACCAATTATACACCAATTATGTACAGCCAGGGGCGCATTTGCAGCCTCCCTAGAGATATTGCATCATGAAAAAAAGTATAAAGTGATGTCAGACTTGTTTTCATCGTTTTAGTCCATCCCCCAGAACGTGATAACGTCCCATATGACTTGCTGCGACAATCCCAGTTCTACACGTCTATGAAATAGGCGGTTCTGAGGGACCATATCAAAGGCAAAGGCTTTGCGGAAATCCACAAAGCAGCAATACACTTCTGTTTTCATGGCCTTAGCGCCTCAATGATAGACTGCAAGGTAAAAATATGATCTGTTGTTGAGAAATTTCCCCTGAAACCAGCCTGACCATTTGCTCTAAGGAGATCCTTCTCCTCGTGTTCACTGATAATCAAGTCCAATGCGCATCCATATAATCTTGCCATGGCATGTCCAATCATTATAAGGCGGTCGTTGTTTAAATTCATTGGATCTCCAGCCTTAAAAATTGGCTTGATGATATTAATGGCCCATGTTTTTGGAAAGCCTGAGCATATTATCTCATTGAATAAATCTGCCACAATAGGCGCAAGGGTATTTCATGGATCAGATATTCAGCCTGCAGGTCCCCACAATCTTTTGCTTTCCCAGTGTTCATTTTGCTTATAGCTTCTCGAATAAGGGAAGTAGGGAAGCGAGAGGCGGATTGGGGCCGGGGCTGCATCCCACTGTCCAGCAAATCTGCTCTTTCCACATCTAGGAGTGCATAAGTGGTCAACACTTTTTGGTCTTTAAGAGGCAAGTCAGATTTCTTAGCAAGAAGATTCTGCCAAAATTTAGCAGATTTATTACTGTACATCAAGTTAAGCACGTCTTTCCTCACTTGCTTTACATAATGTTCTCTTTTTTCATGCGGATCAGTTTTTTGTAGGCTTTTGTAGTCGCAACAGCTGTAGAAGACCAGGCTGCCAATTGTTTCTTGAGCTGCTTGTGAAAATTTTTGCATTCTTCGTCACATCAAATGTTTTTGGGGCATTTGTGCACGTCGCTCGTTTACGGAAGGAGCAAAGCTTGTGTGGGAAAATGTTTAGGCAGGCTTGGTGTACGCCAGATGTGAGCATTGTGGCCCTTTCTTCCATATTTTGAAAGGCAGGGATGTCTCTCAATCGTGTATCCAGCTCAAGATTATAGATAAGATCAAGAGAGTGGTCAAACTCAAAACGGAAGTAGGGTGGTTCTTGGGGCAAGCTTGTGTCCAACTCAAAGCACGTTTTGAGGCAACAGAGGAGAGGAGAATGGTCCCTGGTGGGTGGTTGAGGTGGGACTAACATCTTATCGATCTCCTTTGCCAAGGCTGGAGACCCCATCACCACTACACTATGTCCACCGCTTTGAGGACTACAAGCATAGTTGGATGAACCAGAAAAATGTAAATGACAAGATCGTGCATCTGTCCAAATTCCAAAAGGAAGTGCCCATACCTTGTAATCCCGCATTACAATCATCATAGTATGGGTTTCAGCAAGAGATAAAGATGGCAGCCCTTCAAAATCCACCAATTGAACTTGGGCATCTGCAGTTTTTGCATCAAAATCACCTAAGAACAGGAATTTTCCTTGCTTAGAGAATTCAGTGGTATCATCAAATAAAGCCATGTAAGGAGGGCCGCCTTCTGGGTATCCACATCAGGGTGGAAGTAGCATGCAGCAACATATATGCAATCTACTGGAGAGGTTCGTATCTGGACCCACAGAAACCTTGCTGCTTCATCCTTTTTCACTATGGAAATGATTCCGGATAATTGATTTGTAAAGGACTGCTGCTACTCCTTTTTCGCTATGGAAATGATTCTAGATAATTGATTTGTAAAGGACTGCTACTCCTGATCCCCGTTTACCTTTCTTCTTGCTTCTGTAGACCGAGTCCCAAGAGTAACCCGACATTTCTGGAAGACCAGTTTTGTTTCATGTGTTTCTGACAAAAAAACAATATTCCTGTCTTTTACAAGGTCCATAAGATCACCTGGATCTGATCTGAAGGTCCCCTTACAGTTCCATGCTGCCATAGCCAAGGATTTGATTGTCTCCTAGACCCTTAATTTTTATTTGCGGATCTTGTCGCGGATGATGACTCGGCCATCTTTATAAATAGTGCATTTGGTTGGATCTTTCCGAGCCTCTGTGACCTCTTGCAAACATCTCTTTTTGTGCTCAACCTGCATTGGAGTGAGGTTTTCATCCATAAAGACCTTGGGAACTGTCGCAAGTTTTCTCCTATTCTTGAGGGCATTCAATCTATCTTTCAAGGTCTTAAACTGAAAGGCTGTTCTCTTGTGTTGCCTTTGTTTGCACTCCATGCAGCTTCAATTTTGTGATCTAAGATGCCTAAAGTGTTGGTCACAAACGCAATTGCAGTATCAAGGGAATCAGCGGTCATGTCAGCCCAAGGACTCTGATATTGCATTAAAGAGGGTTTGAAAACTAAGAAGATCAACATAAGTCTGCAGAGCAATGCTCATAGGAGAAACAAGTGGAGATGATGGACAGACAAACGCCTTTCTGGCAACCAAAGATGAAACTAAAAATAGACAAACAAATACATGAATCCAAGGAATCTTTCTGCCAAAACTTGCCCAGTAACCAAAAAGTTTTGAAGATAAGATGGTCTTTAATCAAGGTCTTAAACTTCTCAGACCAAAACACCCTTCAGCCAGTGATCTTGTGGAAATTGGAAAATCTTAACTCCAGATAAGGAAGAAATCTGGCCAATCAACAAGCCATTTCAAGCCCGCCACAGCCTGTAAATTCTTAGCTTCTAACTCTAAACCTTTGAAAAGACTTAGCAGGATCATTAAACATGAATTTCTCAGCAACAGAGTGGATGAGTCAGCATTGCACAGTCATCATGCGTGGAATATAATATATTTTAAACAGTAGTTACAAAATGTGCTTGCATTTCCAGCATATATTGATTAATTTTATTCAATAATGAACATTCAAGATTCCAATAAAACTATTTGAATGAAATGAACCAGTGAAACATGGAATTGAAGCTCAAATAATAAGACAGAGATCTTGTAGTGAGGTCGTCATTATTTGTGGCATGTGCATACGGGTAAAACCTCTACAATGGATTTACAAGAATTTCAATACATGCAAAAGAAAGTTGGAGTAAACATGTTTGAATTTGAATTTAAACACTTCAAAAGTCAGAATTGGAGTTCTGATAATAAGCAGTTCAGCATGTGCATCTTTTAGCAATTCAAAAGAAAATCAAGGTACAGATAAAGGAGAGTTGGGACCAACCACGGTTGATTGTGTGCAAAGGCTGCAAATAACCAATGCATCAGGCGAATGAAAACATGAAGTCAGCCAATTTATATTGCCACAAATAATCTTAGAAGTTCGTGACGAGCGACTCCAGTACTTGCCTATTTCTTATATGACGCAAACAATTTTGCTAGGACAGACAAGTTCAATAAAGGTGAGGAGTCAGACAGTACTGACATGAGTACTATGTGGAGAAGAAAGTTAGAATATTGATTCAATAAACCTTCTGAACAACTTTGGTGGTAATAAATTAAATCGATGACTCTCTCTGATGCCGATCACTAATTCTGGAGCAAGTATGAACATATAAGTAGATTCTCCAGCTTCATCTTTGTGACAATGGTCAGGTTAAACTCGGGCCATGTCTAGCTTGTCCTGTATCAAAAAATGCTGATGTTAAGTTTCAACCTGTAACAAAAAAAAATATTGATTTAGGTTTTAGCTTGAAGGTCATGGTTTCCATGGATTTTGAAATCAGACATCTGATGACATCTTTTCAAAACAACCTGCACCGAACTCTTTCTGTTAATCTAAAATAATGATTGTACCCAAGAACCAAATCATTGATCTGCTGTGCTCCACATTCTCATAAAAAACTAGCAGGTGAGATAATGAAGGAACGATCTCCATGTCACGGTTCTCCTAACTCTGAAAAAATGGTTCTCACCAGGTAAAGAAATAAACTCAAAAGAACCTTCTAGATTTGAAGCAAGCATGCTTTGACAGATCTAAGTTGAAACAGGATGATGTAGTAGATTTTGCAGAAAACAAGCTGCAAAAGCTGGAACCTTGCCAGCCAGCAATCCTTAGAATGCTTGCAAATTTCATTAAAATTGGGGGTTTTCAAGAAGATCAAGAACTTCCTCCCTTCCAGATTTTTCTCACTTCTCCAAAATTACCGAGTTTTTGACTGTCCAGCAAAATTCCTTTGATCTTCAAGACTATTTGGACGATCCAGCCAGTTTTTCGGGTTTGTTTTGGAGCCCTTTATGTAGATAAGAAAAATTATCCAAAGCATTCAAGGAGTGCCAACTTAAATGAGATAGAGAAGCAGTCTGGCTCTGATACCATATAAGAACAAGGAAACAACTAAATAACGTTAGGGAGATGCAAATACACTAAGCACCCTAATCCCCCCTACACTTTACGACCTCAGGGTACATGTTATCGCCACATATGAAATGAAATTAGATGCTTCCCCTTCTAAGTTATTAATTGTTCCTAGCCTCTTAAGAAGAACAATAGATGGTTTTAAGTTCTCTAGCATAGGTGATGGTAGATGGTGTGGAGACTCGATAATACAATTTTGTTGACAAAACAATTACTTTTCTCAAGTTATGTGCTCCTGAATAGTACTGTTTGTTACTGATATTTAAATTTGTAATTGCAGCTTGGATAACCTTCATATCAAATAGTACAGTTCTGCGAAGGGCAGACATAATTTATAAAAATGGTTCAATATGGACTGCAGAATCAAAAACTGAACGAATGGACTCTATGTCTGTCTATAAAGGAAGGATCCTCCATGTTGGTTCATTTGCTGATGTACAGGTTGGATTTTCTACTTTAGATTCTAGTATCTGCATGGAAACTTAAAAGACTCTTTTACAGCAGAACTAAGCAAATTCTGAACATTGGAATGAAATTGTTATTTAAACGGCCCATTGATGCATCTTCTGCTTTGATATCAATATAGGAGGGTGCCTATTTACAATTTGCTGCTTGTCTTGGGACCTGACTGATTGCATGATCCTTAGTCATCTCTCGGGCTCCCTATACCTAAGTGATACATTGATTGGCTTGAAGGTTTGCTTTTTGTGTTTCGATTCAAAATATATGGTATGTATTAGGGACCAGCAGGTTCAGAAACACCCTCTTTTACTTTACATTCTATCATCTGCCATGGGAACTTAAAGACTCTTTTATAGCAGAACTAAGCAAGTTCTGAACATTGAAATGAATTGCTGTTCAAACAGCCCATTGATGAAATCTCTGCTTTGAAAGCATTATAGGCAGGTGCATATCCACAATCGGCAGGCACCCGACCGATTGCATAATCCTAAACTCCCTATACTTAAGTGCTACACTAATATTGGCTTGAAGGCTTGTTTTCTGTGTTCTGGTCCAAAACATATCGTATCATGTATCAGGCAACAGCAGGTTCAGAAACAGTTTATGTGGATCTGGAGGGCAGGTTTGTAACACCAGGGTTCATTGATTCACATCTACATTTTCTTGCTGGTGGCTCTCAGGTTCCATAAAATGCTATCTTCTGTACTTTATTTTCATTTTATGAACTTGTATTGCACATTTGGCATGGCTCATTGCTTCGTCTTTAAAGCTTACAAGAATTGATCTTCGGAAGACCACTGGGCAAACTATGTTTCAAGAGAAACTTCGAAATGCTGCCACAGGTGTGATAGCAGACTTAATCACTGGTTTTTAAGCTAAATCTAGCTTTATTGTTGTAGGTTCTTTTTGAATTGTCCACCTACCTGAATATGGAGACAACGAACATAAGATTTTATTAGTGTCTGGGAAGGACAATGTACAAGTCCATGTCTATACCTAGATCTGATTTCTTAAGTGTTGGAATAATGGGTATAATAGGACAGTATCAAGAGCCTATCCGGCAGAAAGGATCAACGATAGAGCACTTGGGGCCTGCAAGCAAAAGTCCAGGGCCTCAATTTCTGACATAATGTCAGAGCCAAGGTTGGAGGTTGCAAACTGGTCCATCCTCAATTTCTAACACCAACCAAGTTATTTAGCATTTTTTATAGTGCAAACTGAATAAAACGCAACCATACCCTTTTGATTTATCTTATAGGTGTGGACTAAGACCTTCTGATGTTTTTTGCTCCTCTTGTCACAGAGATTATTTGAACTTGATTAGCAACCATATTTTTCTTCAACAAAATGTCGTTTTATATTGGTAATAACGTAGAGTGAAATGAATATAACAATGTATTCTTAAATTCCTTCTTTTGAATCGCGAAACCTTGTTGGCGGTTCAATCCTAGACCGACTGATGATTCTTAGGCCATTGTACTGTTGCAAGGGGAAACAGAAATATTTACCTTTAATGTTTTATTGATGCATAATTAAAATACAAGGTTTGTCGAAGGGAACATGGATCATAGGTGGGGGATGGAACAGTGAGGATTGGGGAGGAAATTTGCCAAATGCATCTTGGATTGATGATTGTATACAAGGCCATCCAGTGAGTCAGCCCTCCCTCTTTAATGTAATGTCCTTTCCAGCTTCAGCTTGATTTTATTGTTTTATTCCAGGTATGGTTGACACGTATAGATGGTCATATGGGGCTTGCGAACACATTAGCGTTTCAACTTGCCGGAATCAATGAAACCACTCGGAGTCCTTCTGGTGGGATTATAGCACGTGATCAGAGTGGTGGTATTTCTTACATCCATAATGTTCTTAAAGGAAATTTTGTGCTGGCTGAAAATTTTGGCTTATTGCCTAAAAAACTAGGTCCTTAGCAGTGAGTCTAAATATTTAGGAGCCGTTTGGGGTAGTCATAACCATGTGAACTTACTATAGGGGGAAAAGCCTTATCTCTCTCTCTCTCTTTTTATTTTTTCTTAATGTTAAACAAGTTTTATAGTTTCTGGAGTATCCTATGATGCAATATTATGATCCCAATTTTGGGTGAGTAATCCTGTACCTGCTATCAACGTAGTGAGGTACCAGAGCAGCAAGTTTCAACACCCTCGGCCTCCACGGGGCCAAATTACAACTATTTGGTCTAGGATTATACTGCTTGATTTTCTTAAGTTTTTCAGTTTATTCTGTCAGTATATAATAAATGGGAGATTAATTATGCATTCTTTGTATATCAAGTTCCAACAGGGCTGTTCATAGAGAAGGAAATGAAACTTATATTAAGTGCAATCCCCAAACCTTCACTGGAAGAAAGGAGGTCAGCCCTCATGAAAGCCAGCAGGCTGTCGCTGTCTAGAGGTGTGACATCTGTTGTTGATTTTGGATCTTTTTATCCGGGAGCTTCAATATGGGCAATATGGGATGACTTTTATGGTATGAATTTATCTTGCACGAAATATGCTGATAAACGTTGTTCATTGGAGTAAGGTCATCACTAATATTTACTGTTTTGCAAACAGAAGTGTACAAATGGGCAGATGAAACTGCCGGCCTGCTCATTCGGATCACATTATTTTTTCCATTAGAAACATGGGAGCGTGTTGTGGTAAGAATTTAACATTTTGAAAGGCCATGCCATCATATAGGGAAGCTCTGTGGTAGTGTGTCTAAAGAGACTTGTGTTCTATTCCCCCCCTAAATTGCAAGTCCTGACGAAATTGTGAATCAATTTTCTATTCTATAGTTGTTGAGTTTGTAAGCAAGACACAAAAATGTAAGCAAAGCATCAAGTCTACAAGACATACGATTCAGTTGTGGAAAGAAAGAACATCCTTGGTGCCATTTATTCACACTTTTTACATAAGGAAAATGATGAAAAATGGAAAGATACGTTGAAAGGTCATAGACTGTTTAACGGAATGCATCTGGATGTGATGGGTAGGCGAGCAATATTTACTGTTTAGCTTATGCATTTTGGCAGGATCTCATCTGGCAAAAGGGTCATCAATTAAGTCCATGGTTATCGATTGGTGGGGTAAAATCATTTGCTGATGGCTCTTTAGGATCAAGCACTGCTCTTTTCAATCAAGTAAGGGATTACTACCCTCAGGATTTAGAACTGTGAAGAAAGATATTAGTTAATTTTTTACATCATTATCCACTTTCTCATATATATATTGCATAAAGCTGCAAATGAAATTTGTGGTGTGCAAGACTTTCATGAATACAAAATCTATATGGTCATAAGAGGTCAGATTTACAGCCTTGAGACATCACAAAAGTGGCGTCTTCAGTAAAAGGAATGGACTTCTTAAAGACACTGCACATCTCCTTTACCTTGAATAGGAGGTGCAAAATTTTTTAGACACGTGTATCACATGCATCTGAGGCCTTGAACAGCTTGGAATCTACACGAGGCGACTGTTTGTGCATTTTTGAGAATGAACAGGCTGGCATTGAATCTATAACCTCCTCACCTGTCCCAAAATGTCTTCAGCAATCCTAGCTCGAAAAGTATTTTGAAATTCAAAAGAGAACCTGACAACTCCACTCCCAAAATGCGTATACTATCTTTCGTTCTTTCATTTCCTTCCAAGTTGTGCAAAAACACGGCACCTTGTCCTTTTGCAAGTTTTCTTGCGGGTTCTTTTTCTTGGCAAAATGAATCTAAAGCAGTCAGTGTTTTTTGAGGTTCTGAGCGGGTCAGCAACATCAAGATCATCTGTCTAAAGCAAGGTAAGCTGCAATGAAGTATGCCTATCATGAGGTCTGTGATGGTGGTACTATGTGCGTCAGATTGGATGCCACCCATCATGCGCTTTGGCGCGTCGGTCTTCATGCATTTCTATGCAGGTTGCTTTAGTTGATAATGTCACAAGTGCAATGCTCATCCTTAAGGATGTATGCCATGTTCTTGTTTCTTTAGACCTCTCTGTTCTTCCCTTTTAGTTCTCAAGGGGCTAGACCTTAATCATGCTAAGTTAGCTCTATAAGAGGGCACATAATATATTCCCTTTTAATGGGTGCTAAGAAAAGGACCATTTGATAGCTTAGAAAGGGATATCAAGGAACTTATGAACTAGGAATTTGTAGGAAAATTTATGTATGTCTCCTTGTGTTTGCCTCAGCCATATGAAGATGATAGAACAAACCACGGTGTTCATGTAGCAGATCCTGATTGGCTTGCAAAGACTATTCACAGTGCCGACTTATCAAAGTTACAGGTAAAACTCCTCGGTTTTGGTAGGTTAGAGAGCTAATGACAATTTAGCATGGAAATTGTACTTGTTGCATATCTGCATGTATAATTAGGAGACATCAGGCCATGAGGGCAACGATTACTATTAGGAAACAACATTAACATTAATTTAATGGCCCTATTTGTTCCCAACAGCCTCTGTTATTAAGATTTTAACATGAAGTACTAACACCTAGTTATTGAGACGATAACCATTACAAAGGTGGCAGTGCATGCAATCGGTGATGCAGCAAATGATGAAGTTCTGTCTATTATGGGAAGCGTCATTGCAAACAATCCCCCATGGGATCGTCGCTTTCGGGTTAGTATTGCATCAATGTTTACTCAAAGACGAACATCAGTTTTCAAAATGCTGTTCTAATGCCATGTATTTTTGACATCATAATCAGGTTGAGCATGCACAACACCTTTCTTCTTTGGCACCGGAGCTTTTCGCCAAACATGGAGTCATTGCATCGATGCAAGTATGCTTGATTAGCTGTTTGATTAATAAGTTGTTTGTTTGCAGTAAGTAATCCTCATGGTGGTACTATATAAACTAAAGTGGTATGCATAGAAGTACATGAAGCGTGGCGCCTCAACTTGCATTAAAAATGATAGACATGTGATGTCAATCCTACCTCATAGACATTATGTCGCCATGAGGTATCAAGAGATGTCTGATCCATCGTTTGGACGTTCTCTGCTCCCAATTTGGAGTAATTTGATCAAGATCTTGTTGCGCATCATAAAGATGAGGTCCTGGTTTATCTATCTTAAACTCCTTGAGTTCCCCTCGCTATGAATCCCCTGGATTCCCCACGATAAACCTGGTACGATCCCAGGATTAAATTTGAAACCCAGTCTCAGAATGTTCCAATATTGTGCAGCAAATGCTCCAAGCGAGGCATGGGCATGGTTAACTCCAGAGAGGCACAGAAACTACTGCTAGCACAGTAGGGAACTCCACACGATCCTCAGAAAATGATACGAGCGATAGAAAAGCTCCTATACTGTCTGCTGCAATGGTTTAGAGTAAATCATCTGCCTCTACTAAAGCCTCCCTCTTGACTTTAAAGACTGTCCTAGCCCCAAATCGGGAGATGCACTAGAATCTGCTCTAGGCCATTCGTTCTGGCCATGGCAGTATATAACAAGGGAAGGGTGCTGAGGAGAGGGAGAGCGATCTGCCCATATTCGAGGTAGCATTTTGCAGGAAAAGCTTGGAAAGCTTGTAAGTTCTGCTGCAAGTATAGCAGAGATTTCATATGACAGCATTATGGCAGCACTGTGATTCCTCGTGGTCTCCATTGCCTTTTTAGCTTTCCCATCAAAAGTAGTGCAAGGCACAACTTTGGATCATGCTGAGGGTGGAGGATCATACTACTTTGGCTGAGTGCTTGAGATACGTTTCTTGCACTGATATACAAGGGTGCAGCAAACTATTGAAGGTGTCATTGATTGTTGATGCCTCTTGCTTATTGATGCCTCTGAAGATTAAAACCTGGTTAACAATGATATTAAGCCTGGCACATAGTTTTGTGAATTCCAATGTGGTTCATAGGAGTACAATATCAGAAATGATTCATGGAGACTGTAAAACCATCAGCTGAAATCCTTAGAAAGTTCTCCTTGCAAAATTCCCTTTTAAAAGGCAATAAGGATTTAGCCAGACGTTTGATACATAAAGGTATTCCAAATCATGACGTATAAGCTGGTTCACCTGTTGCTCCGTCAGTTTTTAATGGGTGCTGCCAAGTTATAACGGAGTGGAGGTATTTTATCCATTGAGAAACCAAGAGTGCTAAACATCTTAACTATGTGTGCAATTCAGCATGTCGTACTGCCTTTTCTCATATGGTCCCAAAGTGGCGTAACTTATGTAAAGAAGACACTACTTGGCAAGCCACTTCAAGCTGTAAGGGTTTAGCATTAAATTCAGAAAGCACTAGATAGGAGAGAAATTTAAATCTTTTTCAATTTAGGCCATTCGTCTTCTCGCAAATCCAGTATCCGTATTTGTGAACCATATAAAGCCGCAGGCTTTATCTGCTTGTCAAATAAAAGAGCGGCTTTATCTGCTTGTCAAATAAAAGAGCTTTTATGAGCGTACTTGAAAGCATTGTTTCTCCAATTTGGGCCCAAGAGGTGTATCCCTTGGCAATTCTAGATTGGACAGCACTTTTCCAGGGAGTCCAAAAATTGTCTCTGCCTGCACTTCACATGTTATTGAAGTGAATACTGAAAGTAGGAATGTGGGAAGAATTTGAGCAAGGAACATATCTGAAAGTTTTAGTCTTACCTTCCGTTTCCCAGGCCTTTGCTTAAAAATACTTTTGCTTTAGCATCCTTTGCTAGATAGAAAGCCAAATCCCGTTTTGAAATAAGGACAGGTTGCTGGCACCTTTCCGAAATCAGGCCAAATTCTACTACTACACAATTCCTTGAAAAGTGATCAATAATTTCTATTTATTCTTCATGAAGTAATTTCATATCATTATTCAAAATCTATCAATTGAAACCACAAAATACCTGGAGTGAAAGTCCTTCAATTGAGCGGAAGGTTTAGCATTTGAATTTCCATTCTCTAAATAACTGGTGGATCAAAATAAAAATACAAGCTCATCTTTAAACTGTTTGAAGATTCTCATCACATTTTGCTAGCTGCCTCTGATGAACCCATGAAGGAGCAATCTAACATGCCCATGGAAGGTCAGTTGCCTATGAAACTCAAGTTATGCGAAGGCACATTGCTTGCCAGGTTAGACCTTGATGATGATGCCATCACATGGCAATCAAAATAGCTTCTCAAAAGAGAATTGTTTGCAGGCAGCGAGAATGCAACAATCATAATTTGTTTTTAGTGTAAAAGATATGTTCAATTGAAGCCCCTTTTTTGCCTTCTAAGATTCCACTTTTTTCACCTCCAGCCAGAGCACCTCTTAGATGATGCATTATATGCCGAAAGAAAATTAGGGGAGAGGCGTGCATTGGATTCATTTAAGTTCAGGTCACTCTTGGACAATGGAGTTCACGTAGCACTTGGTTCAGACTGGCCAGTAAGCAAGATTGAAAGGCCTTAACCATTCCATGGGCTATTAACTCAATGAACATGTATGCTTGCTTCCTAGGTTGCACCAATGAATCCGTTAGGTGGAGTTGATGCAGCTGTAAGGCGAACACCCCCTGGGTTTGATGCTCCTTGGATTCCTTCAGAGAGCATCTCAACACATGAGGCTCTTATGGGGTAAAGTGTTCTAGTACCCTGCATGTTTAAGGAATTCAAAATATTTCTATTCCAATATATAGAATTCAATTCTTGCCACATACATATGAAACATAGCTAAATAACACTAAGCTAAATTATTTGCAGATACACTATGGTTGCTGCTTATGCCGCACGTCTAGAATCTTCAGTCGGCTCCTTATCACCTGGAAAATTCGCTGATTTTGTTGTTTTATCGCACGATCCTTTGATCAATACATGCAACGAAATGCCCCAAGTATTAACTACATACGTTGGTGGGAAATTACGGTATTCTAGAACACCTTGATCTCATATCATTTTCTAAGTTCTTACTAGTAAACGTGTGCCCGACGTTGCTGGGGTAACATCCTCGCTTGTGTGTTTTTACTTGTCCATTAAGATCCGTATATAGGTGCAACTTCTAAGAACATCTCAAGTATGATGTTAGCAAGAATGGATATGATTTGCGTATGTAAATATTTTTGTTGGTTAAATTTTGTTTAATGACAGTATCATCAATGTATTGACTTTGCGTTTAAAAGATGGATCTTGGTAAAGAACACACTGCTTCATAAGGAAAAAGTGGAGGCAATTATGTTTACATGCGGTGCAAAAAATTTGGGAGTGACGTGCCCAAAACTTATACTCAAAATGTCATGTTTAGAAGTATAGTAAAGAACATCAACAAAAATTACTTTATACATGCAAGAAAATAAGTCAGGTTTCTGTTTCATTGGCGTACATACATTAGTTCATGATCAAACTCTAAATACGCATCTCCACATGGCGCACATCACCAAGGGCCTAGTGTTAAAATTTTTTGGATGCTCCCATGATATCTTCACTTCTCCTACAAATAACATCTTAGTCGGTGTAAACGTGAAATACACGTCCAAGTTATTGATTTGAATTGGCCATGATGTCTCACGACTATCAACCACGTGAGACAGCTCATTCTAAAGATAGGCTCGTACAATGGAATCAGATACTGTCTTAGCACACCATGATTTGTACACTCTAAAGTGCACTTCATTTACATGTTCCAACGCATGTGAGTTCTCTCGCCCGTAAAATGCCAATTCGCCAGTGTATCGTGTCATTTGTCATCTGATAAAAGAAACAAAGAATTGGAGGTTAGTCAAAGCACTGCATTAATCAATAGGTAGATGCATACACTCCATCCTCCACCTATCTCTATCGCAGCACATCCACGGAGATGGCGTTCCTTTGAGTAGACTTGAGCAAATAGGATGTCATCAATAAGTTGGATGTAGTGCTCCAATTTGACAACTTTATCGGTGCAAAATATTTCTTTGACCTTTGCTATGAGGACCTCAATTTTCACACTTGATATTTCATGCACATGAGCACGGTATTTTTGTTCTTAATGATACCATGACCCAAGAGCATGTATAACAAAAGTGACGCTGGTGACGTGATATTTCTTGTCACCCTTCAAGCATGTGGTGCATGGTGATCAAAGACATACCAGGGGACTAAAATACGCACCATCTACATGCATGGCGAAGTAAATAAATAAGATAAAATTCAAAGAAAGTAGAAGAAATCAATGCCAAAAAAGAGAAATTAGACGTAGAGATTTTAAGTTTTTTTTTTTTAATTGAAGGCAAGTTTTTTATTAATAATATATAATGGTACAAGACCTTATTTGAAGCCTCTTTTAGGCTAGATATACAATAAAAGCACCAGACCCAAAACTAAAGAGGCTGGTGAGTTTCCTACTAACTTAGTACTATATGACGAGACTACTCATCTTCTTTGAAGCCCTTGGTATTACAACGGATACCTCCAGCTTCTTCTCTGGGCTGCAAATACTATAAGAGTCTTTATAATATTTCCTTCATTAGGAGTACCTCAGCCTTCCTTTCGAGTATAGGAGTCAATGGTCCTAAATGGCCTGATAGGAAGAATCAATTGATCAAAAAGCCCAGATTAAATCAAATTATAGCTGCAACTTCCAAACCAGCTCCACTGCCCAAAGGTCCTAGTGATGTACCTGACCACTCAAAGCACCTATCCATAAGATGCTTCAACCAAAAAAAGAAGGTTCCTGCGTGTTAACTCGGCCCCGGTCTCAACTAGAACCCGGCCTACTAAAACCATAACAGGCTTTGCTAAAGCATGGGCCTTGGACTCACTGCGTTCGGGCCTCCTTGTTCTCCCGAGTCCCGCCCAAGGAGCCCTCTGCAACCACGGCCAGAAAGTGTCAGAAATGAACAGAGCAATTATAACATGCTTAATCTCTCCTAGCTGGGATAAGGAGGGGTAAGGGGTGCTCAAGAATGGAGCCGTACTCTAGCAACAGAGAAGAATGATTTCTGCTAAAGCTGCTGAAGCTGTTGAAGCTTCAAACTTTTAGTGAGTGCAGGCAGAACGAACCACACTAGAGTGGTCTTCAAGAAGACAGAACACATTTTGAAAAAACCTAGCTTAGGGCACCATTTTTGAGTCATAACATCTGGACAGAGATCCTAAGATACAAAGTACTCACTGGCTTATGGTTGCAGCCGCCTGAGCAGGCCCGTTAAGGGCGCAAACTCATGGCAACAGAGGTCTAAGCGAGCTCATATCTGCAACATGTTTTCCTATCCATAATGCTAAGGTATATTGTTCTAACTCTAATCAAAAGTGCAAAAACCAAAGGGATTCATTCTTACCCAGTCGACCTTTGTAGAACTGAGGAAAGATTCTAAAGCAACGACCATGTCTTTAAATCTTCCCCAAGATACAAAGATTCGACGTAGACTAGGCAACAAAGATCACTTCATGCTTCGGCCATCAGACTGGGCAGATAGCAGCAAGGCTTTGCCCTGCTCTTCCAGCCGACACCAGATTCTTCTAGCTTCACGAGATCGAGCGACCGGCGCCGCCGCCGCCCTAGCTAGCGACTAGGATTTTCCATCCGCTCTTCTTCCAGATTTTATGTTTTAGAGTCACATTTAGAGGAGTTTTTTGTATACAATATTTGTTGTTTATCTTGATCTGTCGACATTTGCAGGAGCATCTTCATCCTGTGATAGAAGGAGTACCTTTATGTCTTGGATTCCTTGAGCTCTTGAGAGTGCGACATAGAGTTGTGATAGACATTTGTTGTTTATCTTGATCTGTCGACATTTGCAGGAGCATCTTCATCCTGTGATAGAATGAGTACCTTTATGTCTTGGATTCCTTGAGCTCTTGAGAGTGCGACATAGAGTTGTCTGTGACAAAAACAAACCAACCATTTTTATTGTTTGCCCTGGGATTTGTTGACTGTCATACCAAAAAGCTGGTCGCAGCGGAAATTGCGCTCAAGCTGGAATGGGAGTTCTGCATTATTACAAGGGAATTCGAAATATGAACACTGCTTCCAATATTCTTTCCAGTGACAATCTCGGCATCTATAACACGTCTTCTCAATGCACGTATAATGATGCAAGTGCCATTGTAGAGCCCGTTACGGGTAGAAACAGACCTCAACAACATGATAATCATACCAACCTTCAATGTCAAGTGGTGTGGCGGCATCCCATTCGGAGTTTGCGCATTCAAGAATTCAGTAGTATAAACCCCTGCGTCATTCTCATTAACAGTTCGATCAGCAATGTAATAATCCTCGGGTATAGCAGACAACCATTTTGTCATCCTCATGTTTACTTTGTCTACATCCTCATTTAGTAGCGTAAAGATTGCCCTTTCCACCCAATAGGACACACTTTTATAATTTGTGGAGACATTAGGGAATGCCAGGCTAGCAAGGCATTTAAGTCCTGCGACTTGACACAAATATGTTCTGGAAAACATATTACATCCGATCCAATGTTGGGAAATGTGGTTTCAAGCCATCTCCAACTCGTTGGAGATAGTCAACAAAAGTCTTTTGCTCTTTGGCATCTCTTTTCACATTGTTCATTACTCGCATATTTGTGTTAAGCTTTTTTCCCTCGACATGATCCTATATGTAAGAGTACTTCACGGAAGCTTGCACAATTTGGGGTCGATTTCCTCGTGGAACCGCGGTTGGAATCTGGCGAAAATCTCCTCCTAAAACAACAATGAGTCCCCCAAATAATTTGTCACACGAGATCACGTCGCGAAGCGTTCTGTCTAGTGCTTCATAAACATGTTTATGCATCATTGGGGCCTCATCCCATATAATCATGCGAGTCGCTCTTATAAATTTTGCCAACTCGGACTGTTTGAGAATATTGCAAGTTGATGTCTCATCTATGTTTATTGGTATTTTAGACCTTGAAATGTGCAGTGCGACCACCCTTCAATAAGGTGGTGGTTGTTCCTGAAGAAGCAACAACAAGTGCAATGATACAGTTGGCATGAACATAAGACAACATGGCGTTAAAAAGAAAACTCTTCCCCAAGCCGCCTGCAGCATGAACAAAAAAACCTTTCCTTTTTTTTAATAACACATGCTCATCGATCACACGATCAAAGATAACACGTTGGTCATTATATAGACGGTCCACATCTTCTTGCACCTCTGCCATATCTTCCTGAAACGCCTTATCCCAGAATATCATATATAGATCTATTGCACGCTCGGAAGAATGAACTCGAATTCTCTCAAAGATCGTCCGGCAGAGTTCATAAGATCTTCAATGTTTAGAAGTGCCATGTCAAAAAATTGATCATACACTTGCACACTTTGATCCTCTGCAACCCTTCTTGCCTCATGCAAAAAGTCATCGACCATAGAAAATGTGACTTCTTCCCACAGTTCTAGCAGGTTCGATGGTTCGCAATTTAGAAGGATCATGACGAACATGTGTCGCAATTGTGGTGGCATGCCCCATGATGCTGCTTCTTGAAGAGATTCGAGTCATTATGTGTCATCTCGAAGCAACCCACGACGAATGCAGGCTTCTTTATATGTTGCACACAACTCCTCATCGAAAGAGCGTAAATCTTCAAAACTAATTGCACCTGTCACACGGGCCAATAGGAGTCGTAGATAGTATCGTTCTCTTTTGAAGGATTAACAAAGTACATGCGTCCAATAGTTGGAAACTTCTGGTTCTTGGATCAAACCTGTTGAAAAATCATGGTAGAGCAATTGAGTAGCCTCTCTAATTCCAGATGCATTCATCTCGAAAAATGATGTCCAGGTTGTCCCATTATTCTTGCTTTTTATAGTGTTCATGTTCATACCTTCTCGATAATATACATCTTGTTGCATTGGGAGATGCACAACCAGTCTAGTGACATGAGGAGACTGTTATTCTCCATGCTACCTCAGAAGCTAAGAAGTAGCGTGCATTCAAGAATTGCTCAACCTCGTCATGGTTTGTGGTGGGTGCCCTGCTTGTTGATGGGCCATCTTGTTGTTTCTAAGTTCACATTGAACATATCCAGCCCTTTGTAAACATACTTGTACAAATATTTAACGGCCTTAACAGAAGCACACACCTCAATATTGATATGACACTTGAAGTACGATGTTAGCCATGGATTATATGGCACGAGCCATCTATTATCTAGATTTATATCACCTTTGTTCACTTTCTGGTCGTCCCTTTTTCGATACAACGGGTATCCGTCAACAACCATCGTCTCATCTGAAAATGCACGTGGGTAAAGCTTTGTACACTTACCATCCTGCATGCACGGACTGTTCGGATACCTAGCACCACATGGCCCATGCATTATAGTACGGGTTGGGCTTGTCAGTCTGATCCAATATAGTCTACAAATGTACACGTGGCAAGCTTCTCTTTCTCAATAACATAGACTTTTGCGATTATGCGGCCGAATATATCACAATTAGTTATGAGATCTACCAGCTCATTTACTTTCATATAGAACACTCTAGCCATCAATTCTGGTCGATCGCTTGGCGATTGGCCATTTAATAACTCCCTCCTAATCTTTTTCCAGTTTGCATTGGCAGTCGTGGTTATAAAGAAGGTTGGTCTGGCAAGTTCACAAACAATAGACATGGCATCCTGATATCGTTGGGTCACGTATCTCGGACCTCCCACATGTGAGGATGGTCGCACAACTTTTCGGCCAATAGCACATGCATCATCTCCTTCAAAGTCCATAATACCCTGCAACATGTCTTTTCGAATG
>JAANSK020156672.1:0-15151 GCA_011763485.2 Isoetes engelmannii
GCTGGACCACGACGAGCCACGCTTTTATAGCGCGAAATGGTGATGGGACGGCGACTGGTATGATGCCTCGCCACTGCGAGTATCCCAGAGATGCGCGGTATATCTGCACACCTACGGCAATCGCACGTACGGTAGGGGGCGGTGGGAATTACAGCCTACGTCGATAGCTGACCCCGTCTGCGCCCGATCTGACTCTCTCACGCGGTACCTGACGCTTCCTAGGCACGGTTGGTGGCCCCTCTGGCCACGCGGAGGGGGTCACATCGACCACGAGGGGGGCATTGAGACCCCCCCTCAAACTGGAGGCAATTGCTCGTGACCGGGGTCAAATTAGGCTACAAAAATTATATGTCCAGATTCGTTACGTTGTGGGGCACATAATATGTTGTTCCGGTACAGAAATTCGACATTTAGCGGGTCGATTTTGTGCGCGCCCCCGTAAAAGCGCGCCAGGGGGCAACCCTCCCCTAGGTTATTTTATATGCTCATGATAAAAGGGCAAACGAAGCAGGATATCCTTACCCTGGCTTGGGGGATCCTGTACTGTGATCTCGGACTCGGGGATCCCCGTTTACTACACGGTAATAATGGTACAGAAATCCTAACCCTTATAGGGAATTTGAGGGGCTTTTCCAGTGTGATTTTTCCCCCCAATTCTCCGAGTCAGATAGGATAACTTCCATGCAACTCGGGATTGGCCAGACCAAAGGCGCAGGTAGGAGCGAAGAAAGAAACAAAGCAAGCGCCTCTGCCGTGAGGGAGCTCCAATTCGGCCAAAAAATAGCCCCAACCTATGCAGTTATAAGCACTCAACTGCGCAGTTGACTTTGGGATCCTAGAGGAGGGGATCTAATTGGGTGATACCGGAGGACGGGATCCAAACTAGGGTAAGTGGGTATCCTCAGCAGGCGATAAAACATCTGCCTTATCAGAAAACAAATTTTACGCCTAAATTAATAATTTCTGATCTTTTACCTTTCCTCGTGTATTGTACAGCTGAGCATGCGATGATTCGCCAGTAGGGAGCTGTGAGTACTTAGTATGCTACGAGAAGAGACGCCGGATCTACTTTCATCTATGCTTCGGCATTCTTGGTAGGGACGGAAATTGAATTTGGTAGCCAATGGTATTTTTATTCCTTCTTCCAGCTTAAGTGCATTGTAGTGGAGGAATTACTCCTAACATAATTTTCTGAAGGGACTAGGTCGCACTCTTTGAACTAGCACATAGGAGCTTCTGCTGTCCGCTTAGAAGGTGAGTTATCCATGAATGTAGTCTGGAGAGGAGTAATCATGACTGATTTTTCTCTTATCTCAGGCAAAGGAACGAATATGAGTTGCAAAAGTTGCCTGCAGCTCTTTGTGAAACTTTTCAATTTATTGTTATGTGTGGTGGGAGTGGCCATGATTCTATATTCCATATGGATGCTCAAGGAATGGAAAGATAATGTTGGTACAGCAGAGCACCTATCAATAGGGACCATTGGAAGTGAGAGTGGTGGTATGGCTGCACCAAAAGTCCTGTTTCTAGACCATCAAACAGGAAAAACTCGGGACTCACAAATTCGGAGACCCTTACTTTTTTTCCAGTCCTATGGAAATCAATTGTCGCTTCCTGCGCCTTGGTATGTGACATTAATTTTATATTGAATATAAAATGAGAGGATTCGATGCATATAGTCTGGATTATAAACTCAGGACCAAATTATATTCATCAATCATGTCACTTAAAACTTGTAGTCCATGTGTTCTTATTGAAAGATTTAGAATAGATCCACGTATGGAGCTAATTTCAACAGGCCTCTCATGGTATCGTGCGCCAGAATTCTAAGAAGTGAACTGACAATATCGGGCAGGTAAATAATAAGATGGTGTCAAAGAATTTTAATTGAACCATGCTGGATAAGTATAACCATTAGTGGGCACTTCCTTCTCATTGCATCAGGTAATAAGCATAGTAGTCTAAGTATAACCGTCAGCGGGCACTCATTGCATCAATTAATAAGCATAGTAGTAATGGCAATCACATGGTTGACACTTGCAGAATGGCAGTCTTGTGCAAGGGGATTATTTTGAAGACTGTTGATGTGGATTGTTTAGCATTTAGAGACATCTGAATTTTGACCGGCATTATTCCATTGCAGGTTTATTTATGTATTTATGGGTGTAGGTATATTTGTATGCCTCATTTCCCTTTCGGGCTATGTTGCAGCTGAAGCTTCGAGTGGTTGCTGTTTGTGTTGTGTATGTATTCTGTAATGTTGCTTTATTCGTTTCACTATACATGTCAATTGATACCAATCACTGTTTTGCAGTATTCTGTATCACTAGCTCTTTTATTAATGGTGCAAGCAACACTAGCGGCGATTCTTTTCCTTGACCACACTTGGAAAGAAGTCAGTTTCTGTTCAGTTATGTTGTTGACCATTTCTCATTTATTGGAAAATATTTTTCATCTATCTATTGCAGGACATTCCGGAAGATGCCACTGGTGAGATCAGTACAATTACAGACTTTGTAGAAAGTCACTTGCAGTTCTCTAAATGGATCACTGTAGGGGTGATCGTTCTACAGGTTTGTAAAGGGATATGATAAAACACAATGTTAGCTACCGTATAAGCACTTTCTTTAGCATATGCCTGCTTTTTGAAGTCTGTTGCAATTGGGCACACATCAGAAGTATGCACAGAATCTAACGTTCAATTATAAAGGGGGAAAATAAAACAACACATATCTTGTTTTCATAAATAAAACTACGTTGAAGATTTTTCTTGAATTAATAGCTGGCAGAGGCATGGCTTGCATGTTCTTATGAGCTTTAGCTATTTGAATACAGGGTCTGGCTTTGCTATTTGCGATGATCTTGCGTGCTATGGTAGGTGATTTTGGAAGAACATACGATAGTGATGATGATTATATTGCCCCTAGACCTAGTTACCGTCAACCTGTGATGAGTCGCCAAGGTACGCAAGGAACTAATGGGATTTCAGCTGAATCTCGCCCTCTTCGAAATGATCAGTGGGGTGGCCGACTCAAAGACAAGGTCAGATTTTAGTAGTTGGTGGTCTGCAGTCTTAGAAAACAGACTCGTAATTAGTAGTCCTCGGTCTAGGGAAATGAAATTGATGCCATTATATTCTTCACTTTGCAGTACGGAATCAATACAGCCACAGAATTTTCTTATACTCCAGAATCAAGGCGTCTTCTTCCACAACCACCAGCTTCTGAGTCCGAGGAGAAGAAGGGGTTGTGCACCATCATGTAATTGTTGCGTTCTTGAAGATGGCAAGCTGGACCAGCGGACCTAAGTACGATTTTTTTGTATAGATTTTTATTTCTTAGTGCATCATATATATTTTCTGCATATTCCAATTGATTTTTAAAACTGGTTTTATTGGAGAGGATTTGTTGTTCTATGTACAGTTGCTAAAGATAGACCCACATGGTAATGTATGCAGATTTATGGAAATTAGGTGATAATAGAAATATATTGCTTAGAGAATTAAACGAAGCTTGTGGCTTCAGATTGATTCAAATGCTCAATTTTTTTATGCGACCCTAGCAACCAGTTTTGGTGAACTGGTTGGTCTGCAGCTACACGCTTGTTTATCTCTTTACACATAACAATACTAACCTCCGTTGCCACATTCGGTTTGCAAAAGTTTGAAGAGGATTTTAAGTAACTTGGGGAGCTGTAGTTCTTCCATGATACCACATGATAATTCCTAGGTGATGCATTGTGAGCTGAAACAATGATTCTCTCCTCCGACCACCAAATACAGAATCATGGTTTTCTGTTTTAGGGCCATTAAATTGGCAGGAACGGCACAAGTAGCATCCAAACACACGCAGCACGGTGCCTAATATCCCTAACATATAATTGTAATGGGGAGGGTTAAGAGGCAAGTAAACGTTTTGGGCCTTTAATAATTTGACACCTGTATTATAGGTGCTTGCTAGAAGGATGCAGTAGTTTTTGGAAGGTTCTTTCTAGGTCCCTGAAGTTTCTTGGCAGAAAATAAGAAGGGAAGGGCAGGTGCTGCTGCTGCTGCTGCTGCTGCTGCTGCGCTAAGTTGTGGTAACAGTTATGGGTGCTGAGTGTGTCGAGGGAAGAGAGGCTGGTTATGCTTGTGCTCTACGTCTGCTTTTCTTTTAACTTTTCTCGGGACTTGTTGGGATTTTCAAGTTCTTTGACTAACTCCAATTTTAATGCCTTATTTAATCTCGACTTTCAGAAGCTTCTGCTAAAATTCTGATCAGTTGTTCGTTATATGTTATGGCCTTATTAACGATGCAGAAATGGTGAATAACTCTGTTACGAATACATTTTATATGTTAGAAAGTTACAATAAAGTCCAGACTTTATAACGCCATGGCAGTTAGAATTAGCTTGTCATGCCAATCATAGTGCACCATAGAATTAGCTACTCTATGATTGGTTATCTATGATTGGAGGAGATTAATATAAGATGATGCTAATCTAAGTTTGATAGTTTACAATAGCCATAGCCAATAATAGATGAGTGGATGAGAATAGATCCTTGGGTTTAAAAGGACATGGTTTGGGAACAATAAGGATCATTAATTGTCTCATGAAGATTGAAGATTGATTGCATCATAGTTCAAGGAAGGAACTAGTGGCGGAGCCTTGAGACTCTTAGCGGATACTTCTGTGGTTTAGAAGTGCTAGTTTCGTGGTCGGGCGGTTGGACTATGCTATATCTCTTGCTGTAACTGATGTCATTGGAATAAAAATCCCTCTTTGTGTGTGTGTGTGTGTGTCATCTTTTCCTTCATTGCTTTTTACCCAAATTTATGATAGTGGTGAACCCAACGTGAATCCATTTTGTCGAGGTGCGGATATGACGAAGAAGGCAAAAAGTCTGAAGCGTGTTGTTATGGAGGAGATTGTGGAAGAAGATTTTGATGCAGTTTCTATTGAGGAAGATAATTCTGTTGATGGGGAAGATGTCCTTACGGTGAAGGATAATTCGGTCGATGACGGAGAGCCAGAGAAGCAAGTTGTCAAACCTTTTAACCCTGCTGGAACTATGATAAGAAAGGCTAGGAAGAAAAGTCTCGAGATAGTTTGACTCGTTTACTTGTGAAGAAAAATGAGTTATTAAAAAAGCATTTGGTGTAAAAGTTGGACCAAAACAATGATGATGGCGCTACGAGGGAGAAAAAACCTAAGGATCAAAAGGTGGCGCTACGAGGGAGAAAAAACCTAAGGATGGTGCATCCTTACTCCGATGGATTGCTAAGATGGAGAGGTTTTTCTCCGAGCATGAGCACTCTTACTCCGATGGATTGCTAAGATAGAGAAGTTTTTCTCCGAACATGAGTACTCTGACTAGCGAAAATTGTATTGGGTGAGGGCTCAATTAAAAGGAGATACTACTTTATGGTGGAAGCAGAAAGTGGATGCGGCTAATGCAGCAAATAAACCCATTATCACTTGGGCTAGATAGAATGAAGAAGCTTATGAGATCTGAACCCATTCTCACTTGGGCTAGAATGAAGAAGCTCATGAGGCTGAACCCATTTCTCTTATGCCCGACAATTATACGGATGCTGTCCAGGAGTAGGAGCAGTGGCGAACTATGAAGCAACGTGCTGATGAATTAGTAGATGATTTCACAAATAGATTTAACACTTTGATAAGTCGAATGGCAAGATTAACAAAAAGGGAGATTAAGACCCATTTTATTGGTGCTCTCAAATACCGGTACTCATACATGTTGAAGTTATGCCGACCTCAAACATTGCAACATGCTTGTATTGCCGCATTGGAGATGGAGAGGGATGAGGTTTGAGGTTCATCAAGGAAAAGGCAGCAGCAACAAAGGCGAAGGTTTTCACCTCGAAAGCGAGCAAACAATGTGGACGAAGGCGAAGGTTTTCACCTCGAAAGCGAGCAAACAATGTGGACGTCGCTCGTGAGCAAGCTGGTCCGACAAAGTCTGTAGTTGTGTAAGCGACAACGTAATGAAGCTAGTGCATATTACCAATGTGGCCGTCAGGGTCACTATGCTCGTGACTGTCGTGTTGGGAAAGTTGGCCGTGGTGGTGACCATGGTGGACATGATGACAAGAGAGGTGGTGATAGAGAAAAAGTTAATGCTGGCACAACGGAGATTCCAAGGGTTGCCCGACTCTCATGACCTATTGTTGTTTGATGGGCGTATTGGTCAAACTCATATCATTGTACAGTTGGACAATGGTGCATCACAAGATCTTATTTCATCAGATCTTGTTCATTATTGGGGATTGCCTGATGTTCGTTTTCCTAATCGTATAGTAGAATGCATTTGTATCAACATGTTTGGTTCTTGTTCTACAAAAGTGTCATAGCAAAAATTTGCAATTGGCGATTATGTTACAACTCGCGACTTCATGGAGGTTCCAAATTTGAGGAAGGTAGACATTGTACTTGGCATTCCATGGTGGAGACAGATTGATTTTGCAGTTAAAGATAAGACTTCGGAAGTCACTATCGATGTAGTAACCTTTAAAGATATAAAAACTTCAAATCCTGCTATCATGATTAGTCATGCTGCTTTTAAAGATGTGTGCGTCATGAGCCCATATGAATTTATCTTGTGTATATGTTTCCTCCTGAGCAAGATAAAGATGTTATTAATGGATTGAATCATGCTCGTTTGCAATTTCTTAACAAGTATGAGGCCTTATTCAATCAATGATGACGTCGTGGAGATGCCACCAGATAGACCAGAAAATCATCTAGGAACCGAACCAATAGTCAAACAACTTTATCGAATGTCACCAGTCATGCTTGATGAAGTGCAAAAGCATGTTCAGCGCTTGATGGATCGTAGGTTGATCCGAGAAAGTAGCTCTCCGTATGGATCACCAGTTCTTTTGGTTAATAAAAAAGATGGTCCTTTTCGTATGTGTATTGATTACAGGGCCCTCAATAAGTTCACAATAAAGAACAAATATTCTATTCCCCGGGTGGATGACTTGTTGGATCAGTTGAAGGGCACCATTATCTTCACTAAGATAGATCTAAAATTTGGGTATCATGAGGTTTGTGTTCATGAACTAGACTAGACATTCATAAAACAGCTTTTCGCCACCTTATGGTCATTATGAATTTTTAGTTATACCTTTTGGACTAACTAATACACCTGCAACTTTTTGTCGCACGTCGAGTAGAGTTTTGAGACCCTTTTTGGGCAAGTTTGTTGTGGTCTTTCTCGATGATATTTTAGTTTATAGCAGAAATGAGGCCGAGTACATGGATTATTTACGCCAAGTGTTGAACACATTGCGTAATCAAAGGTTTCAGATAAACCATAAGAAAAGCTTCTTCTTTCAAACTCAAATTGAGTAACTTGGACATGTAGTGTCTGGAAAAGGTATTCAGGTTAATCCTGCAAAAGTGCAAGTGGTGGAAAGTTGGTCAGTTCCACAAAATGTCACTGAGGTACGTTCCTTTTTGGGACATTGTAGCTATTATCGACGATTTGTCCGTGGCATTATCATTAGCAAGTTTGTTAAAGCATTACATTGGGGACACTCTCAAGTACAGGCTTTTCAGTCTTTGAAGCAACGCCTTATTACCAAGCCTGTTTTGCAATTGCCAGATTTTTCTAAGCAATATTTTGTTTGCTCTACTGATGCAATCGGTTCTTCTATAGGTGCAGCGTTAAAGCAGGATGGACATCCTATTGCTTTTGTTACCTTATGGGTAGTGATTTTCACATTAAAACAGATCATGAGAGCATTCAATTTTTATTGACTCAAGCTTCTGCAAGCCCATGCCAGGTTAAATGGGCAGAGTTATTACAGCATTTTGGAGTTGATACTAATGCTTTTCATTATAAGCCAAGTGCACAAAATAAAGTTGCCGATGCTCTTAGTTGCATGCGCCATTTATATGACATTATTCAGGTGAATAATTTTTTTCTTTTTGGGGGAACACACATTTGAGGCAATGAAGGATATGTATGAGCGGGATGATGAATTTGGTAGTGTTTGGATTGATATGCAAACGTGTTTTTGACAATTTCTATTTAGGCGAAGGCTATTTGTTTTTTCAAAGATTGTCTTTGTGTTACTCCACAATTCAGGGAAATGGTTCTAAGGGAATGTCATGAGGTACCCATAGTAGGTCATAAGGGTATTTTTAACACATGATTTGGTTTCAAAGTATTTCTATTAGAAAACAATAAGAAAGAAGATGTTGCATTTGTGGGAAAATATCTTGTGTGTCCGAAAACCAAAGATTCTCATGCCAAGGCGCCAGGGTTGTTGATGGCACTAAGTATTCTGGAAAAGCCTTTTTAGCATATCAATATGGACTTTGTTAGTATTCCACGGAGCAGACAAGGTAATAATCAGGTTTGGACCATTGTGGATCGGTTGAGTAAGTATGCAATTTTTATTCCTTGCAAAAAAACATTAAAAGTCCATGATGCTGCACCATTATTTCTGAAAGAAGTATTTAAGAACCATGGATTGCCAGAAGTACTAAGTTTTGACAGGAATTCAAAGTTTTGCAGCAATTTTTGGAGAGCATTGTTTACAAGGATGAATTTCTCCACAGCTCTCCATCCCTAGACTGAAGGACAGACAGATGTTACTCATCGAACTCTCTTAAGCATGTTACGCTGTTTTGTGCATGAGCAGGTTCGGAATTGGGAGTGGTATTTGTCAGTGGTTCATTTTGCTTAAAACATGACTACACACTTAGTCACAGGTTTATCACCTTTTTATGTTATACATGAACGTTTACCTCCAAATCTTGTTGTTAAAGTGGCAGAAGGTGTGATGGAGGCAGATCTTATTGCTAAGGATATGGACGTTGTTTTAGAATCAACCAGGGCAACACTCATTGTTACACGTGAGCGCACAGAAAGAAACGTAAACAAGTTCTATATCAGGTGGATGATTGGGTATTGATCAAATCATTAAGGAAAGACGTGCCCCTTCCGAATAAAAGAAGCACAAGTTTCTTACCAGGTTTTATGGACCTTTTATGATCACTGAAAAGATAAATGACAATGTTTACAGCGAATTGCCAGATACATGGAAGATGCGTAATTCTTTTAATGTGGAATACCTTAGGCCGTTTAAAGGAATTAATCCACAGTTAGCACTGCAAGCACTAGAACCGGTGTTAGTGGATGATGATCCAGTGTAGCAACCTGAGATGATTTTGAGGCATAAGGGCTGTGGTACTAATTGCAGATATTTGGTAAAGTATAAGGAGGTGCTTCATGCCAAAGCAGAACGAAAATCAGAGGATTACTTTGAGCATTACTTACCTTTGTTGGAAGCTTATAGGGAAGTCTATCTACACAAGGAATGTAACAGATCTATCTTAGTTCAGGGGGGTCTTCTACTTTGCCAACCGAGGACAATTGATTCTTACCCCGATAGGCTGTTACGAATACATTTTATATATGTTATAAACAGTAATGATAATTCCAGACTTTATAAGGCCATGGAAATTAGAATTAGCTACTCTAATTATCATGCCAATCATAGTGCACCAATTGGAGGAGATTAATATAAGATGATGCTAATCTAAGTTTGGTGGTTTACAATAGCCAGAGCCAACATGGATGAGTGGATGAGAATAGTTCCTGGGGGTTAAAAATAACATGGCTTGGGAACAATAAGAATCATTGATTGTCTCATGAAGATTGATTGCGTCATAGTTCAGGGGAGGAACTAGCGGCAAAGTCTTGGAGACTCTTAGCGGATACTTCTATGTTTTAGAAGTGCTAGTTCCGTGGTCAGGCAGGTTGGACTATGCTATATCTCTTGCTGTAACCGATGTCATTTAAATAAAAACCCCTCTTTGTGTGTGTGCTATATCTTTTTCTTCATTGCTTTTTACCCAAATCCATGATAACTTGCCACCCAACCTACGAGCTTAGACGAATCTGAACTCCCCACCAAGCTGAGAGCTAACATACACAAGATGACCATGTGATCTCAAGATTCCTCCTTCCTAGATCCATGTAACTGTCACTCTTATATAGCTAACTCTCCCTTCATCTTTCCTCAAAACCTTTCACTAAAGGTGGCTTGACATATAAGGATGACTCTTCTCCTCTTTTCTATCTCTATGGGCTGCACCCAAAAAGGACTCCCCTAAGCGACTTCCTACAAATTCGCAAGGGTCTAGCTCAGAAAATCCCACTGGAGTAATAAAAGACTTAGTTGTGCTCCCCAATGCCAGAAATCATCCAAGGAATCTATCTCTAAATTTCATACAAGAAATCTATCTATAAGTTCCACGAACTTAGGCAAAGGCAAAGGAAAGTGACTAGACTCGCCATAGTTGCACCGCAACATGTTGCTATGCATTCGACATGGAACAGAACAAAGAGAGGACCGAAACATGTCTCGGAACAGCTAACACAACAAAACAGAATTTGACATAAAAGTAGGACTCATAGTCCAAAACTTGACATGTAGCATGGCATAATAGTAGATACTTTGCTGGATTAATCGTCCAGACCTTATGGCAGCATATATTTGCTGAAATAACAGTCGAAAACTCATACACTTTGCCGGATTAACGGGATCTTTCGACAAGTATCATCTCTATTAGCAGGATCATCTCTATGCAAAGGGATTATTTCTATTCGGCATAATGGCACCTAAATGATAGCCAAACCCTTAAAATTCTGCTTAGATTTTGTCGTTACTGGGAAAAGGATCAAAAGAGACCTTTCTGACCCAAAAAAAAAAAAAAAAAAAAAAAACCTAATCCGGAAGGGGCCGCGTGCAAGCAGTTTGCATTCCATATTCTGGACTTTCCCGTTGCGTTTTTATAATCTAATATTGCGATGCAATATGCTCGCCACCCATTACCTTTCCTTTCTGCCTTTATCACATCATCCTTTGGCCGAAAGACAATGTACAAAGTTCAGCATATAATTTGGGGTCATGACTCCCAACACATACGGTCTGGCCATCAGACTACATCCTCTTGGACTTTTGCCTATCCAAGGTACCATCAAGGCTTCTCCAAGGATGAGCATCATCACTTAGCTAGATTCTAGCTCCACGTAATTAAAACAACCCATCGAGGTAGAAAACAATTGTCCTCAATTGTTGGAACCTCATGCATGTTCGGAAGGTCCACCTCCATCATCATACCATGGGAACTGTTCGTTTCCAGTTTTGAGACTCGAGCATATCTTTTACCTCTTTGGTTTTCTTCATTATTACCACCTCGTGGATGCTGTAATGGGCCCATGATAGACCGCTCGAGTATTCAATCCTTGAATGTGCATGTGGGGCATTCCTGAGACACCGACATAAATGAATAGAAGCAACTATTCATAAAAGTCTAGACGGTTTTGCCTAGTTGGTTAAGGGCATGTCGGTTAGGAACGTTACAATAGGTATCAGAGCAGGTCTCAAGTTCGAGTCTCCATGTGTGCCGTGGTAACCTTGGTAACCACCCAGTCAGAGGTATACTAGTTAAGTCATAGCTCTAGATGCTTGAGGACAATCATAGTTCTAGTGGGAGAGATTGTAACGGGCCCATGGTAGACTGCTCGAGTATTTGATCCTTGAATGTACATGTGGGGCATTCCTGAGACACCGACATAAATGGGTAGAAGTGACTACTCATAAACATCTAAACGGTTTTGCTCAGTTGGTTAAGGGCATGTCGGTTAGGAACGTCACAGACACTTGTCCCCATCAAAGCTTTTATCTCTTCGGTTTTCTTCCTTATCACCACATCGTGGACGCTTGTCCCAATCAGAGCGTGGCATTCTGGCACCTTTGGTACAGTCCCAAGATGTATGCCTCTAATCGCGTCAACAGCTTGAAACGGGCGAAAGCCATTGTTCTAGCATGATGCAAAGTTGTTGGCCGCAACAATTTAATGGATGAAGACAACCTTCGCAATATTGTAATGAAACAGGTACGACTGTCATGAGAGGAGATCCCTGGTAGGAGACTGAGCAAAGTATTAAATTGATTCGTGAAGTTCTTTATCGACTCATCCCCTTGGTGAAGAAGAGTTTGCCATTGGTGTTTTAGATAATCCTCATACTAATCTGGAAGAAATCCTCATCTAAGCAATTTATTAATACGCTTCCAAGTAGTAATAAGATGTCCAGTTTCACGTTCATCCTTCAGAATAGTAGACCACCATAAAATCGGTTTACATTTTATCTAGTTCACATCGTGCACAATACAACTTTTGTTTCTCCGCGTGACCATGCTCTTGGAAGACATCTATTTTAGTTTGTTTATCCATTGTAAGAGTGTGATACCACCTCTGCAAATACTAAGAACTTCCTTTAGATCGTCTAGAAACTTTTTCCTAATAGTCTTTCTCCTTATCACTACGATGATTAGAATCATCATAATCATCTCCTGTTTCGGAAGATTCCAGCAGGCGGTTTGCCTCGTAACTGCTTGGCTCGTCATTTCGAGGTCGGCGTGCTATTTTACGGTCATTGAGCTTTTTAATCTCGGATGACAATTCCCGCATTGTCTTTTCCAATGACCTTCTTCCAATCCTCAACCATAGCACTCTTCGAATGAAACCCACGCCCCTTCCGTGCATCTAGCATCAGAGAATCCTTTAGACGATTCTCGCTTATTAGGGGAACTTTATTTGTTGGAGTATGAGATGTCACTTGGTTCTTTTTTTCTTTTCTTTTTTTTTTCTCTCTTTTTTTCTTTTAAAGCATTGTAATTTTTGAATTGTTCCTCATCTACTTCCGGCAAAGCGTCCAACAAAAGCTCTATTTCCAACGACAACCCTGCTTGCAATTTTAGCTATTCAGCCCGGGCCAACTCGTGGCCCAACTTCCTGGCCCATCGACGTAAGGAGCTAGGGTGATCGTTTCCTTCTGCTAGTACATTCATAGTTTGCTTTGCTTGTTTGCTGCAAACTGCTTCCAATCCTCACCTCTTAGTGAAAGCAAAACAGTTATGAACACCAATATGGACCAAGCTATGTCCACACAGGACCACAAGATAAGTATGACCACAGAAAAAGAACAACATAAATGGTGAATAACTCGCCATTCAACCTATAAACCCAGCCAAATATGAACTCCCCACCGAGCTGAGAGCTAGCATACACAAGACGACCATGTGATCTCAGGATTCCTCCTTCTCGATCCATGTGACTGTCATTCTTATATAGCTAACTCTCTCTTCACCTTTCCCCAAGATCTTTTACTAAAGATGGTTTGACATATAAGGCTTCTGTCTTATATGGCTATTTTCAATATGGCTATTTTCCTCTTTCTAGACTTTATGGGCTGTGTCCAAGAAGGCCTCCTCTAAGCGACTGCTACAGATTCCAAGGGTTAACACTAGAGTTGTCTGGGAGACCATTTTAGGTTCATGGACCAGAATTGGTCCAGCATACCCCCTGCCACTTAAACCCATGTATCTAACAAAAGAAATTTCAATTTTACAATATAACACCACCTTTGATTCTAAACTGTATTCTTAACACTAGAGTTTCCCCTAAATGGATAAAAAAAATGGTTCATTTGCACTGTTCCCTTTAAAATCCATGTAAAATCAACAACTCAATTTTCCGCCAAACCCTTTCTATAAGTTACTACATGGCAGTCATATTACACAAAGAAAATACCTAAAAATCCATCAGCTCACGTACTTGAAAGTTATGCTTAGATGAACCCAAGGGGGTCCAGTCAAAACCGTCTCATGTTTACAAAAGGTAAAATTGTCTTGACAAAATGACTTTTTTGATTTTTTTTAATTATTTTGTTATTTTCTTAGACAAGATAAAGAGTAAAACAAAAAAACCCCTCAATCCGAGATATGGAGAGGGAGATAGGACCATTTGAACATGGCAAGTCAAAACTGTCTTCTGTCTTCTGCGAACCAATACTGGTTCCCAGAAAGTTGTTCCCAAATCAAATCAATAACTTTTACCCGTAAATGAATTTTAGCCTAAAATTTGGAATATAAGCAGTACACAAATTGCTTCATCCAACAAAAATATCCATTGGCCTTCATTTGGAAGTTTTGAATATTTCTTATAATTCTTAGTACAAGTGACTTTTAATTTAGTGTTTATTGAAGAAAAAATGTTGAAGGTTGCACGCTAAAAAATCATACTATGAAAGTTGACAATGATACAAGACCAATGCAAAAACAAACACGCAAAAAGAACATAGTATTTTTTCTTAAGAAATCACGAAAGACCATTACTGGCCCACGGTTCATTAAAAATGAAGAACTTCCTCATGTTAATCGACCTTAGTATCAATTTTGAGACATAGATAGCTCATAAGCGACTCTAATCACTAAAAATATTTATCAAGATCTTGGGTTTAGATTAAAGTTTCTAGCATTGATAACAAGTTATTTCTTAAATGATGTCTTTTATGGATTTTTGCATCTAGGGTTTGAGTTGTGACTTCCAAAATTCATATTTTCAAAACATCCCAAGCTATGAAACTAATGCAAAAGATCCAAAAGTGAATATGAAAAGCTATATCTATAACAAAATAAAGATATATTGCTATATCCATTGACCATTACTGGTCCAGGTGATTTGATTCATTTAAAAATCAAATTGATCTTAAATTTAGAATACATGTCGCATGTATAGTAGTCTATTTGGTAAAATTAATTAGTTATGTGAGATTGTGTACTTGAAGGGTAATATTGAGCGACAAACAAATGGAACCTATGTGGATTTCAACTCTTCCTTTCAAACCTTATGCTACAGAAAGTAAAAAGTCATTGTACATTTGCATAAATTACAATGCAATGATATAAGGCTAGTGGTATAATTAGAGAGATTTTACCGTATATCCAATTTGTCTGATTGTGGACCATAGCTGGTCCACGCCTATTTATATTCATATCTTGCCATATAATATGTTATATTAGCATGAAATTGAAAGTATATGTTGTTAATGAAGGTTTACATACATAAAAAATATAATCTATCATGAAAGATGAGCTATTTGTATTGTTGTCGTACCTAAATTACAACACTTTCTAGCAACAACGTGTAGACTAGTTTTATGGTAGTAAAATATAAATAGAATTGTTTGTATCCTTTCAATAAGGAAGGGAAGGAAGGAAGCATATTTTAACGTCGCGCCACAAAGGCAGCATCCAATGGACATGCGACGGCACAGTACAAAAGA
>JAANSK020156783.1:0-15150 GCA_011763485.2 Isoetes engelmannii
AGTCTTGGACACAAATCTCAGCCATGGCGCTTACTTCTCCGTTCTTTGGACTCCGGAACAGGTTCCATATTCCATACGTCGCTGCGCCACTACAGATTCATAGCCCTTGTATAAGATCTCAAGAAGAATTTGAAGAAGCAGAAGTAAAAGAAGAGGATTTTGAAGCTTCTCTTGCCAGGCTTCAACACAAGGTCACAAGCAGATCCCCAGAGTCTTGGACAAAAACTCACTCTTCATAATCTGGAAGGAAGTTACAGGATATAGAATTGGCATAAATTACCCGTAATTTTAATAAAATATACTTTACATTGATATAGTCCTTCTGTTCTGTTCTAACATTCCTGCATTAACACACTAGAGAATGCGTTTTTTTTTTACCAAAATCCCACCAAAACAAGCTCAGGCCTTGATCTTCATAAGAAAACAGAGCCCAAATTGAGACCTGATTCTTTCCTTTAAAACGAATAGAAGAAAAAAAAAAGGCAGAAGAAGATGAAGAACCCGAAGAACCTGTGTCATCACAGATAAAATGCTCTGTTTTTTTCTATCCAAAAATAGAGCTACAGATTCACCTAAAAATCAGAGATTCAAAACAAAAATAGAGCTACAGATTCACATAAAAAACAGAGTCTTGTAAGAAATAACTAATTCGTATCATGGTTTCATTATGCTTTGGGCTATGCTCAACAAATGAACGATCCATTTGGAGGATAAAACGTGCTCAACATATCTGCAGCCAAGGAAGTTGAACTCTTCCAACCCAAAAAACAGAGATTCAAAACAAAAAATCTTCGAAATTCAAATGTGCCCATGTGATCTCAAGCTTCAAAATTCAAATCCACCAGTGTGATCTCAGGCTCCGGTATCTGCCGCTTGGGGTTCTCAGGCTCTGGTATCGCCAACTTGGGGATCCCGGTATCTGCCACTTGGGGTTCTCAGGCTCCGGTATCGCCAACTTGGGGATCCCGGTATCGGGATTTGCATGTGGGGATCCTGACGGACGATATCCCAAGTGGTATCCTGGATATTAGTATGGTGTGGTATCCCGGATATCAGTATGGCAGAACGGGATGAAAATAACGGGCTCCGTAGGGGACAGGCGAGGGATCCCAGGAGACAAATTTTTTTGCTCCGGGATCAACCAGCCCGGGGTATAACTATCTTGACCCGAAAAAGTTTCCCCATCACTCGATAGGTATTAGATTTTTCTTTTTGAACTATTCGATCATGTGATGCCATGGGACGTGGAGGTTTCACAAAGGAACATGTGGTTGAAGGTGTGAAGAAATTGTTATGGGAAAGAATAAATAAATAAAATCCGAACCATTGGACTCTTAGCTGTATGCGTAAAAGACGTGAGGATCGTATTACGCCATTCAAACCTTGTCGGCGGGAAGACCTCTGACAGTTGTGATACACCGCATCATTGCGCAATAATATTAAAAGATTGCATAAGCCCATACGAAATTTTCTAACGGTCAAGATCAAGACCTACACCCATCTCAACCGTCCACGTATTTCCAGTAGGTGCAGTGCTGCTTTCCACCTCCGCAGACGGACAAAGAACCGCAACTGACGGAAGGTATATTCCGTCGAATAACGCTTATTCCTCCATAAGCGGCTCCGTGTGTGTTCAAAAATACCCTCTGTTCTCCATACTCCATAGCCAGAGCTCCGGCGACATCTTCATATCTTCTAAAGCCAGAGCTCGGGCAAGGTTTTCAGCTATGGCGCCACCTGCGGCTGCAAGTCCTCCGTCTTCCGAGCCTCCCCTTTTCAAGCTGTGGCCGCCCAGTAGCCGGACCCGCGAGCACGTCGTCGAGCGCCTTACCTCCAATCTGTCATCTCTTTCGGAATATTATACCCTGATTGACCCATCTGATGCGGCCCGCCAGGCTCGGCTTATAGAGCTTGCCGCTTTTGATGAGGCGGTGCCTGTATCTGGTTTAAGTGAAGAGGATCAAGCCGATGAGGATTCGACTGGGGCTTCTGCTGTTAAAAGGTACGCTAAAATTGCCAGCAAATTTATGCTTGAAGTTCTCAGGGGTGAAAGGAGCTTTCCTGCTTCTCATGATGATTCAAAAAGCGTTGGCTCTGAAAATGGACTGGCTCAAGAGTCCGTTTTAGAGAGTGCCCAAATTGCTAACGGTGGGGGTGAGTCTGATTTGAGGTCTGAAGGATCTGAAAATTCCAAAGGCTCAGGGAACTCTAGTCTAAGCAACCATACTGAAACAGTTGATGCTAATATGGCAAGTGAAGCGACTGTCGAAGCTGTGGAGATTATTAAGAAAAGTGGTGATGCTAAAGTTTTTGATATTTCAGGTGGTAGGAGGGATTTTCTGACAGAGGAATTGGCTCTTGAGTTATTAAGTCCATTGCAAGATTTGAATACCTTGTATTCTAAGGTACGTCTAAGCAATTGGAGTTTTGGGAAAGAAGCCGCTTTAGTGGCAGCAAAAGTTTTGGAGGCAGTGAAGGAGAATCTACTGGAAGTGGACTTGTCAGACATTGTGGCTGGCAGACCTGAGGCTGAGGCTCTTGAAGCAATGTCTATTATTTCCTCTGCCTTGGAAGGGAGCAAGCTAAACTATCTTAATTTATCTGACAATGCCCTCGGTGAGAAAGGAGTCAGAGCTTTCAAATCTCTTTTGAAATCCCAGATGCAATTGAATGAGCTCTTTTTTATGAATAACGGGATCTCTGAGGAAGCTGCACATGCAATCTCTGAGCTTTTACCTTGTTCAAAAGAGCTTAAGGTGTTACATTTCCACAACAACATGAGTGGAGATAAAGGAGCTCAAGCTCTTGCACAGCTGATAACTGCTGCGTCTTCTTTGCAAGATTTTAGATTTTCATCAAGCAGAGTAGCAACTACAGGAGCACTAGCATTGGCAAATGCATTGAGATCAGGGTCCAGTTTAAGAAGAATTGATTTGCGCGACAACATGTTTGGCCCAAAGGTTGGACATGCATTAGGGCAAACCCTAAGCCAACATGTAGAGCTTTCAGAGGTGTATCTTAGTGACTTGGGCTTAGAAGATGAAGGTAGTATAAAAGTTTTGGAAGCTTTGGAGGAGGGAGCGCCTTATCTGAAGGTGCTGGAACTGGGTAACAATGAAATAACAGAGGAAGCCGCTCCCAATCTGGTCAGTTGCCTTTCTAAAAAGCCTTTTCTGGAGAAATTGAATCTTGCTGAAAATGAGTTGAAAGATGCAGGAGTTGTACTTGTTTGTAATGCCATTGCCAACAGCTGTGAAAATTTGAGAGAGCTAGACTTGAGTTTAAATGACCTGAGTCATGTTGGAGCTATTGCAGCAGCCAATGCAGTAACAAATAAGGTAAACTTTGCACTTTTGAATCTGGATTCCAACCACATTTCGGACAAGGGTCTAGAGGTGGTTTATGAAAAACTTAAGAGTGGCTGCAATGGCATTTCTGTGCTTGCACCTTTCGAAGATAATCAAGAGGTTGATGATTCGGAGGAGAGCGAAGAAGATGTGGAGGATTTGGAGGAAAAACTAGAGAGTTTGTCTGTCTGATATTAAGCCAGATTTTCTCGTTCAGCCATTTTGGGATGCAATATTTTCTGTGTCTTGAAACCTGAAATACATGTCAATATATATCATTCTCATTCACTGCAGTTGAGCTATTTATTCCCTCGATGGGGGTTTGTTTTCTGAACTGCCAATTTGTGAGGTATGGAGACGAAAACACGTGATTTAATATAACAGATGGTCATGCCATGTTTAGGATGTTACAGGCATGGAGAAGTTGTTCCTGAAGAACTGTTTAGACGACTGCTTTAGTTTCAGTGGAAGCTTGCTTCATTTAATGTCCATGTTCAAGGGTATCACATATTGGACTACACATTTATATACTTCAGATAGAAGATAAAGGAATGTTAGTTAAGATTGTTTTTTCAGTTTGCATTTCGATTCAGAACTGATCTTTATTTTCTTGTAACAACTTCATGGCAGTTATGTTCTTATGTCATTTTGTTAAATGCTTAGAGGAGGGTGGCCATTGGCTGTGCACTGTAAGCCCAGAATTCCAATGGTTATCATGTATGGATCTCTCAATGGCTATACATACCACATGATAGCCTGGTATTGTAACATGCGAAATAGGCAAAAGCCACTTTAAGGAGTAGATAACACCCTAGCCCGATGGTCCTATTGAAAAAAAATTTGAGGGCCAATGGCAAGAGGTGCGCGCAGCGTAGTGCAGCGCACGCTCTAAGGGCTGTGAAAATGGTGAGAGGGTGCACTCAGCCTGGCGCAGCGCGCGCTCTAGCCATTTTGATGGCGCAATTTTTTTTTATTTTTTGAAGTAACACCGAGGGCTAGGGCGTTATTGCCCTTAACACATCGCCTTGAGAGTTTTGGGCCGCTCAATCAATCACCACACCGCCTTGAGAGTTTTGGGCCACTCAATCAATGCATGTAAATCTAGCAATATATACTGCAAAAAATCCTGCAACATCTATACTGCCTTGGGTTGATCAGATGGAACCATCATGCCCTAATGGTGACTCCATCGATTTGAAATACGATTAAAAGATCCTCCTGCATTATGAAGTTGGTTTCTTGAAATTTTCGGGATGTTGAAGATCCTCCTGCATTATGAAGTTGGTTTCTTGAAATTTTCGGGATGTTGCCTCTTCCTCAACCGAAAGGAGCAGAGTTTCCATAGCTTTTACTTCATCTTATCGCTCATCTTATCTTTTCGCTCATTCCTAGCCATTGATGGTCAGGATATTCTAAAAAATATTCCCTCTCGTGGAACGAGGGCCGTCCGCCCAAATTCAAGATGGGGTCAAACCCCATATTCCATGTCAGTATATGATTTCAATCCAAAGGTTGTGCAGTCAACGATACAGTCAATTCCAAGTCAACGACATAAATACCTGCAATATTATTCTATAAGTAGGAGCTGGGGGATTCGAACCCCCTCCGCAAAGCGGAATCCATATAACTCCACCACGGCCTAATGCCGAAATAAAAATAAAAATCAAGAACACTAATCTTCAGTCTTAAGGCCATTATGAACTACAACACACATGATATGCATTACCTCCAAGTCATAAGCAGCAGCCTGCACATGCTTCAACGCCTTCATCACCAAGGGGTCTATGAAATATTATGCTGTCCTTCAGCATTCCTTAGAAGTTCATCAGTAGAGACTTTCCTTTTAGATGTACAACCATCACTGCAAGGAGATCCCTTGTCAGAGACGTTCTGCTCATTTTGTGTTGCAGGGGCTTGAAATGTTGAAAACTGTCCGTTTCCTTTGCCTTCCAGGCTTTCCAAGACATCCCACATCAACTTGAACTAAACCTTTTGTCTTCTGGAATTGTCTATGAATATCAAAGCTATGAATATGACGGTCAAGCAAGAGGGACCAAAACAAGAAGTCCACATTGGGTATCGTGCTCCCTTTTGATAAAGGGAAAAATATAATGTCCACCGTTACTACAGCATTCGAGAAGCCATGAAATGCTTGTAATAAGACCTTCCAAATGCATCACTATGATCTACGCAAGGACATAGCGATGTTCTGGATGGGATTACATCTAACATACTAGCCATAGATGTTTAGCTAATTTCTCGGGATCTCGGGATCCATGCTAATTTCTTCAATATTCATGTGGGCATTCACTCGTTCTAAAACACGAACCTGTTTCATTTTAATGAGGGATTGAAGCCCTTCTTCACTGTGCAAGAAGGCTGCTTGAAGCCCCAAAATCTGGTTGAATCCATTAAAGCGCTGCAGAGGACAAATCTTAGAGACTAAGATCGCAAAAGCAAGGGGAAGCTTGCAGCTTGGAAACCGGAAGGCTGAATAGGTATTCAATAAGCCAATGGCAATTTTAAGACACAGTCCGCTGCTGCGGAAGCCAAAGCAGTTACAGAAACGAATTACAACAAATCCGGAAAGCATAAGCCTCAAAAATGAGACCAGGAACTCAAGATACAAACATGAGCACTCATAGCAGCAACCGAATTTCATCCTAAGCCATGCTTAAAACGTCTCCAGCACAGAAACATGGAAGACATTCCCAACCAGCTGTCCGCCTTTCGACCTTCACGCTTCCGTCGAACCCTAAAAATATTACCAAAAACACTTTTAAACCATTGCAACACCCAAACCCCAAATTCCACCATCAGCAACATACATATTTTCATACGAATACCTGCCTCAAACCATCCACTATCTTAGGGTACCCGATACGGTTTTAAAATTTTTGGGACTTTATTATTTATACAAGAGCACGTGCAAAAAAGAGGATATGCAAAAGATAGCTTCCGTAGTGGTAGGCAATATAACGTCGTAGCGGCAGCAGCAGATTCGGTAAAAGTGGGGGATCTTTATAACATGGAGGCATGATATAGATGTCACATTCACTCACACCGACAGATTAGGTCGCTGGATTATTATAAGTGGTTTGATAAGGGACAAGAGTGGGGACTAGTGAATGTGTATATGCACAACATATCTCATCAGGGAGGTGCGCTCTGGGCTACTTTTGAGGTCCAAACTAGTTCGATTGGAGGCTCATGTTGCGTGATTGTCTTGTTGGTGGGTGACTTCAATATGGTTGAGTTGGAAACTGATTGGTGTGGCAGAGGATCAGAAATCGTCCAAGGTTTTGAATGTGAACAGTGGCATCGCATGGTACATGATTGTGGTTTTGTAGAGGTGGATGGCGATCGTAGCTACACTTGGTATAGTTGCTGGCTTGGAGCTGGTAGAATATATGCACACCATGATAGGGGATATAATAATGCATTGGCAGCTACATGTTTGCATAATCTCTCCCGCAAAAACATACTTGACACTCTATTTCAGATCACAATCCGTAGTATTTCTCTTGCTCTTAGGATGTGGCATATAGCAGGACCAAGACTTTATTCAAATTAAATATTTCATACTTGAAGGATGAGAAGTTCAAGAATGGACGCAGACAAGCCTGGACCTCTGCTTTTGTGAGAAGAAAAGGAATGGCCGCGATTGTTGATGCTCTGGCTGCCGTGAAATCCTTTGCTAAGATTTGGGCCATCAGCAAGCTGCTGCTAATCGAGCAATTCTGATTGCTCTTTACCAACAGTTAGTGGCTTGCATGTCTGGACCATCAGATGCCTAGGAGGAGAAGCAGATTTTTGCTAGCATTAGACAGATGGAAGCTGAGCAACTTCATCATGCTCGAGCCAAAGCGGGTCTGCAATGGTTCAAAGAGGAAGATTACTGTACAAACTTCTTTTTCAGAGCTGCAAAACTTTGGAGACAAGCTTCTGCGATGGTGTCTCTCCAAGTTCAAGATGGACCTCTCATTTCTGATCCTGAGCAACTTAAGTTCTTTCTGCATGACCATTTTTCTTCTTTTTTTTGCTTTTCATCGCCTCCCCTTCAACCAAATTTTCAAAAAGCATTACTGGCTAAGGTACATCCTATTATATCTGAGGAGCAAAGGGCTTGTTTAGAAGCAGAGAGTACGATGAATGATTTGGCAGATGCTACTTTCTTTTTGAGGAAAGGAAAGTGTCCTGGAATTGATGCTATTTTTGTGGAATTCTTTTAGGAGTTTTGGGATTGGATTGGTGATGATGTGTACGATGTATTTCAAAATTTTAAGAGGCAAAGGCATCTAGATAAAATTATTAACTCGGGTTGCATCTCTCTCATTCCCAAATGTAAGGAGCCTTTATCAATTTCAGACTGGCGCCCCATTACCTTGCTATCTTCTGTGTATAAGATCTTTGCCAAAGCTTATGAAAAAAGCTTCGGGACGTTCTTGCTGATTCCATATCCTCTACACAGTCAAGATTTCTGCCACGGCGATGCATATTGAACAATGTAGCTGCTGCTTATGAAGGTATTTATTGGGCTCGGCTTCAGGGTCATGAAATTGTATATTTGAAGATGGACTTTGCAAAAGCATACGACAGTATTGACTGGACCTTCTTAGATAAATGTCTCTTACACTTTGATTTTGGTGCCCAATTCAGAGCTGATGAGGCTTCATTATTCTGCTCGCTCTTCTATTCTCTTCCAACGGGAGCCCTCATCATTCTTTCAAGTAAGTCGTGTCATCCGTCAGGGTTATCCATTAGCTCCACTGTTATTTACAGTTGTCGCAGGTTCTTGCCCAAGTCTTCTCTTTTGCCGCTCAGGAAGGAATCTTGCATGGACTTCTTATGAGCAATAGGTTGCAGGAAACAACAACAATAGGATGAAGAGTTAGAAGATGTAGAGGACATAATTGACATTCCATCGGACGAAGAGGAAGAAGCCAGACTGCAGCTACAAGTTCAGCGACATCATAACCTCTGGGCACCTGAAGAATCTAGATTGTGGATAACCAGTCTTACTCCAGTGATGATAACCGAAGATGAATATTTACACCTCAACGACATCAAGCACCTACCACAATGCCAACCACATGATTACAGAGTGGATGACTCTTAGCTCTGCTCCACTATGACTAAGACTATGATGACTTCATTGATCAGCAGAGCTAGGACTTCACCATGGAGGAGAATGAGATAGAGGCATACAGGGGCACTAGTATGCCAGACAAGGATGCATTCCTCAAAATGAGAGTGCGAATGCTGGAGCACAACGAGCCATCAGACGAAGAATTTTATGCAATCCAAGATCGGCTTGGTATCAAGGGGAAAACAACATCGATTCTCCAACCAAGCAGTTCTTCCGCCAACCCGAAACGAAGAGAATATGGAGGCACATTATTTGATACCTACAGATCCATCCAAGCTTATTACCGAGACTTATGAGCAGTACCTGTTGATGACTATGCCTCTAGGCATCGTGAAGGAATAGTTAGATCCACGGAAGGCCAACAAGCAGTAGCATTAAGGCATTACTTGCCACTATTAACCAACCGAATCGCCGTCTTTCACAAGACTTTCAGCCCGAGAGGAGCAGAGGCAGTGCACTTGCTCATTGCTTTGTCAGGATATGGCGAGCACACCAGATTACCCTGCAACATTGACCATGTAATCCTGGTAAGGATGGCAATAACACTCCATATCTTTGACTTCGCTATATACCCAACTTCCGAACGGGGCACCTAGCTGTTACAACAGCCCATACCTCACAACGCAGTCCAGATGAAGTGAAGGCTGCTATTCGAGGAGGAACATCCCAGAGGACACTCCTTAGGCTTGGAGAAAGAATCACCCCCGACGAAATAGACAAATATACGAGAAAATCCAGATTATCATTTTCATTGAGCTGTAATTGTATTTATAAAATATGTATTTGAAATTTCAGTATATATATAGAAACAATTTTGAAATGTCTTATAGAGTTGTTTTATTCTTAGGCAAAGCTAGATTCCAACGCAACTTATACAAGCAAAACTAAGACTCTAACGACAATATTAAAATATGTTAATGTGTGCAGCAAGAGTCCCAAGGAACTTTGAACTTAACGGGCAACCTATCAATGAGCAGACCTCGCAAAGGCAATTCCAACCAAGGGATTTATTTGAGGAAGTCGGAATGCAGACACCTGAGCAGGAGATGTTCCAAATGAGAATGAACATCCAAGAGATAAAGGCATTACTGGCTCAAATGTTTGCTCAGCTCCAGGATCAGAATGTGTAAGTGCATCAAGCACCTCCTCAACCTAGGGACAAGGGCAAAAAGAGAAGCAGAAGAAGATCTCCTTCCACGAAGACTTCCTCGAAAATGTCGAACACTGAGTCTGAGTTCGAGAGGGAAGAGCACAGTGAGCCAGAAAGGAACGACATGGCAGCAAACAACAGGGGCAGGAATGATAGGAGCACGACATCAAAAAATTTTAGTGGCCCTGGGTGGGCCATTTGGCTCCGAATCACCTATTCTGGTGAAATCCCCTGACCAACTTGAACAGGATGAGTTAGCTATCTAGTAGGTGCAGATTTGCCATTTCATAGTAGTTTATTGGCAGATAAAGTATTGGAATCGCCAGTTCATCATTTTGTGGTTTAGAGCATACCCATATTTTGGCCATTTGAGTTCTAAAGATAAAGAATAGTGGTAAAAAGAAAATGGCCAATCAAAGCATAGAACATTCCCATAGAGCATATAATTTGAGGTGTTAGAATCGAATTAATAGTGTATTGCCACATTTAAATATGTTGTTTGTCATAATTTAACCACTTCAAGCACTCAACATTTGAAGAAGAAATTGCCATTTGGGTTAGAGTTGTGTTGGAAGAAAATAGCAGAAATGACCATTTCAGGCTTCAATTCAATAGCTAAACTATAGAAGGAATGGCCAATTCATTTCACTTAGAAAAAAAAATGTGGGGTGCACAAAAGTTTCCCTGGAGCACGAATTATCAAAAGAATTGACTAAGCTTTGAGCAACATCTAGAAGTCCCGTAAGCTGGAGCAATATTCAGGTGAGAATAGGTCGGGCCTGGAAGACGAGGCATGGCTTGATGAGTTGAGAGAGTATGGGAACACCTATGATATGAAAGATAAGGACAGAGGCAGGGTCGCCACGACCAACATAAAGGGAGCAGCCAGGATTTGGTGGAAGGGCTATGCTAAAGCCCATGGATTGAGCAAGGATAGTTGCAAATTCAATAAATTTGCAAAAGTCTTTAAGAGGCACTATGTTCCATATGATGCAATCTTTTTACAGGTTGCAGCAGGGCAATAAAACAGTTCAAAAATATACAAAAGAGTCCATGAGGTCAAGAGTCTATGTTCCTAAGCTCAACGAGCGCAATGCAATCGACGGATACATCGAGGGCCTTAATGAAAATTTGAAAAGGCTGGTCAAAGCCATTAATCCATGGACAATATCGGAAGCGGAATCAAAAGCTATTAGTCTGCAACGTACAGGACCCCAGGAGAGTCCATATAAGTAGAGTTATTTTGAAAAGGGGAAGAGTTTAGGAGGCTATACTCCGAGGCCATCAAGCCCAGCACCTGCTAGAGCCCCATTTAATGCTAATCATGGGAAGCAGGAGAAAAGCAAGTTACGTTCATGGATAAACCACAATAAGGAGGGAACAACTATTCGAAGTCAGTTAAACAATTCCTCCAGGCTATTCCAAAGGAGAAGCGGCAAGAGTGCATTGAAAAGCAGATGTGTTTCAGGTGTTTTCAGCCAGGGTACATGACTCATACTTGTCCTTTTATTATGAACGTAGCACTTGCAGAGCTGGGAGGATGGGAAACTCCTCTCGAAGAGGATGGCCAGGAGGCTCCCGATTATGTTCATGGTGAGTGTCACATCCTAGCAGCTATAGATTTCGAAAATGCAGAAAGGCAGTACAATGTGATATCCACCATTGATAAATTAAAGGCCAGACCCTTCATCGTTCTTATTGATATGGGGAGTAACCACAATTTTGCTTCGCCTAGGAAGGTTGAAATGTTGAAACTGAAAACTCTCCGGTCCAACCCAAGGCCAGTGGTTCTAGCAAGTGGAGCAATTAGATACAAGACTCTTTTCTTGATAATCAATTGTTAGCCACGTTAGAATTTATATAGTCTTGCAGTAAATGAGGGGGTTACACAAAAACACACCAATTGCACGTGGACATCGAATTGTATCTCCATCCACATCCTGATCCACACCACTTAGAGTTTTGCTGCATACATGTCGTGACGGAGTATCTCTTCAAGTGATAAAGAAAGAATGGTAGTAGCGACTCCACAAGTACGAGGGCGGACAAGGGGGGCATCTGTAGCACTTTCAATCAAGGCCTGGTTTAACACATAGGAATATTCTGTTGCACATGTCAATGAGACTGATAAGGACTACCATGCTCATATGCCAGATAGTCTTAGAAATGCAATTGTTCCATTCTTTTATAAGATATTTGGTTATTAGGAAGGACAACTCCCGCCTATGTTGGAAGAATCATTGGGATATATCATTGCGCCATTCAGAAAAATTTCGGAGGCAGGAAGGAGTTTATCTATTTTAGAAAGTATTTGTAGAAATCTTGAAAATTCGACGACCCTAATGGCATATGGAGATCCCGATTATTGTTGGGGTGTTTGGCTAAGATTAGCATCATTCATGCCAGGCATGTCGACCTATGGTCTAGTAAAGAATTGATGCCAACTGGCTAAAAAGAAGCAAGATGGAGAAGATGTTTCACCATCTGACAAGATTTACATAGATGGTCATCCAAGTGTGCATGGAAATGTTGCTGGTCTTATTAACAGTTCACATGGTCGTCTAGAATTGTCTAATGATGACTTTGAAGAGACGGATGTTCATGATTCCAGTCACATGGATGACCATTCAAGATTTTATGTGCACATTTGTGTTATTAAAGGTTTGAAACAAGGGGATGAGATGTTTATTTAACTATAGTTTTCGACGACCTATACCAACTCGAAGACATAGGGAGCTAAACGAGAGGGGGCCAGGCTTCCAAGCAACAAGAATCTCTGGCCATGGCTAGCAAAGACCAAATGGTTGCAGAGAAGGCGGTGCTGCTCCACAAAACCCGCAGTAGATGACCTGCTAGAAGTGGCCCCAACAAAATTGGAGGTGGTAGAGGCTATTGCGAAGGGGAATGGGAAGAGTCGAAGCTACGAAAAAGCAGGGAGGGAGCCAGGGAGGTAGGAAGTTAGAAAATCGCAATTATGGATGATCTGGATGGGCACAGGAAAAAAAATGGTGGGGTTCTTTTTAGCTATAAACGTTAATCTACTAGCAGTTAAACCCTGCAGGACATCTCATTGCTTTTGCTTTGCCACTCCATCTCAAAGATGAAAAAAATATAAAAGCATTTCGGAAACAACTAGCAAACAATCGCATGGACATGAATACAAACTCGAGTTTGTATTTGATAGAGTTTTCACATTGCTTCTGAATATTATGGCAAGCATGCAAGTTAAAATCCCAACATTAAACATAGTTAGTTAATTCTTGCACGTCTAGAACTGAGATCCTTTTGAATGAATATAAACATCTTTTGCAGCAACTTAGGGGGGTTTCCTATGGAGCCTGAAACCTGAATGCTCATCTGGAGCAAGGTTTCTGGGTCTCCATGGATCAACAAACCTCAAGAAATTTTTCTGAAGATCTGAGCCGAATGATGCATAAGAAAACAACAGCAGCGTATTATGGCCCAGATGAAAAAAGCCACTCGAACACTCCTCGAATTTTCTGGATCATTGGATCCAGGAATTATTCCCTATATATCCCAAATCAAGGTGTGAGGATTTTACACCTCACACCCCTAGAGCCAAAAAGGCCTAAAAACTCTCCTACGTATGTATATACATATGCGACCACAGATTCCATTGCCAGCACAGGCTTCTCTTCTCTGGAAGATCTATAAGGGGATTTGAACCCCCTTGTCCAAACAGGCAGCACCAGCTGAGAACATGAAAGACAGAATAGCAAAGAACGGAGCAGTTCATATCAGAAAACAAAGCACTACATTGATATCTGATTTCACAAACCGCTTCAACAAGAAGCTCAAAAAAAGAAGGAAACAAAAGACACAAGAAAAAACGTTGGAGCCGCTGCTGCAGGAGATGAAGGAGCCTCGCTACATCATAGCACGCTTTCTCTGGTACTAGGAAAAGCTCCACAGGTGTTTCAACTGCAAAAAAAATACAGGTAAATCCAAACAACAGAGACATCGATTCAAGCAAGATTTATACCGAATCCGCCTCCTCGCTCTGCTTCCCGCTGCTGCTATGCTCTGCTATTCTCCAGCCATGGTCTGTTTAGCGCGCTTAACTGGCAGCAGGAAAACAATAGAAACACATTAGAAGCACGAGAAATTTATGCCAACAGCGAAATTATATGAAGAACACCCGAGCAAACCAGAGCAACAGACTTCCTTACTTCCAGCGGAAGCTTGCATAGCGAGCCACGCCTCACGGGATCGTGTTCTTCTCAGCCCGCCATGCTCGGCCAACAGGTGCCCAGAAATTCTATCCTCGTACCATTCTCTCACCAACAAAAAAAAAAAAAAAACGAAACCCTAAAACCCCTTATTTTCGGCCCACCATTGCCCAAAATCTTACTAAAGTTAATTGGCAAACCTTCTGGCCCAGATGAAAAAAGCCACTTGGGAAAAAACCGTGGGAGAGTAAATTTATTGTAAAAAAAATTAAAACAAGAAGGCGAAAAACATTAGCTTCACGAAGCAAATACGCCACACTTGCTTTATTTCAAACATAAGAAACGTAAATAACCCAGACTTCTAGGAAAGAAGAGGCGGAGGACATGGATTTGGAGGGATTGCATATGACCCATCTTCTGGACGCAGAGGTGGCTGTGGAAGACCCGCTGATGGATCTTTCGGTGGATATGTTCCTAGCAATGGCAATGGCAATGGACCTTTTGATGGATCTATTCCTGGCAATGGTTGTGGATCTGGTTTCGGCAATGCCTGCGGATCTGGTTTCGGTAAGGCCTGCCCAACCTCCATCTTGCAGCTTAGCATCACCACCATCGCTACCGCCATCAACTTCAGTTTTGCCTGCTTCATCTTTTGCAATTTTACTCCTAAGTTAATTCTCACGTTCATAAATATCCCTTCCTCTTCCCATGCAGCCACCCAAAGAAATGCCATGCTGATCAACGACCATGCATACAATATGGAAAACGGGTCCATGCATCCATCATGAAATATGGGTTTGAGTCTGAACTTGTTGTGGGGAATGCTATGTACATCAAATGCAGCAGGCTATGTTCTGTATTTAAAAGGCTTCAAGCAAGAGATGTTGTGTCATGGTGGATATGTCTAGCATAATGATGGGAAAATTGCTCTGATGCGTTCTAGGGAGCTGCAGGCTGATGGCCCGAAGCGAAATTGGGTTACTTTTTTGGGTATCCTCGGTGCATGTGCTGCATTCTCATCTCTTGACATGTGAAACTTGTTCACGCTTCCATTATCAAGAAACAAGTGCACTCGTAGGCAGTGCACATAGGTATATAAAATGTGGAAGTATAGGTGATGCCATAAAATATTTGATAGCATCATCAATCATAATGTTGTTCTTTGGAATGCTTTGCTTGGTGATGTTCAGGACCATTTTAGGATTTTTCATCACATGCATGTGAAACCAGATGATGTGTCTATCATCTGTCTTCTGAATGCATGTGGAAACTCTGTGTGTATAGCTTATGGAAAGCTTGATCATGCTTACAATT
>JAANSK020156894.1:0-15148 GCA_011763485.2 Isoetes engelmannii
ATAGCTGCTTCGCATGCTTAATCTGCTTCCGCTTGTCGCGCTTTTTTGTACCCCAATATCTAACTTAGACCCATTGACATGCAGTACCTCAAATGGCCACTCACTTAACCTCTCTTTACATTACGTAGTATGTAATAGTGCAACCTGCAAGTCAATTTCTAAAGTAGTGGATTGTATAATCTGTCTTGTCAAAGCAAACATGAATAAAAACTATGAAATAAATACTTTATAAGTTCATCTTTTGTATTTCAAACGGGGTTCCCATTTGCTTCTCCTTCTACTTAAATTCTAGTTAATTTTAAAAGAAAAATCATTTACAGCCAAAGCAAACATAAGTGGATACCATAAACTTCCAAACTTCTGATAAAAGTCCTCAAGGATCCCTTACCTAAAGTTTCATGCGTTTGTTTCCATCCGTAGTATACCTTATATGTTGTGGGAATAATCCTCCTGCATAACATAGGCATGATGAAGAGACATTTGTAAACATTCTATAATTGAAAAGAACTACACCTTCATTCATTTACAAGCTTGAACCATGCTTTAAAGGAATGGTATGTTTGAATCCCATTGAGTACTTTAGCCCTGTAATATTCTAGGCTGCAAGTAAGCCATTACTTCAAGGGACCTTAAAGGAAGACTGACTCCCAAAACAATGGCTTTCGATGTGGAAGCTCCAAATCTGAGACACTTTGGTTCTTCTACGAAACAGTTGGAGCAGTCCCTTAGCTCAAACTCTATTGCCCATCTCTGATGTGCCCAAGGGAGGCTCAGAGAGCCAAGGATGATCATGGGGAGCATATTGAAGAGAGCGGCTGAAAATATGGATGAGATGGGCAGTAATGTCATGGCTTAGCAATTTTATCTTTAATCATTAACTGTAAATAGCATGTACAATAGCATTATGACTAGTCATTTACACAACAGATCTCCAACAACAACAAAAAGCAAATATACCTGGTATTTATAGGCACGCCATCAACCATGCAACAAAAATGTGCTGCTCACTTAAGTCTCCACTATCTTCCCCCCATTACTTACTGCACCAACTAGCTGCTTTAAGATTCCTATAAATCTTTTAACCTACTGCAACCCATGTTCCTGCCACAATGATCCATAGCTCAATCAAAATCTACACAAAATGCTTAAGCTACTACTAAACCATTCTAAAAGTCTAGAAACTTATTTTGGTTAAAATTAATCGTTTGTTATTTTTTTAGGGATGCGCAAGGGATTGTCTCGTCGCAAGTGAGTGGAGATGGGCATGGCGGGCAACGCTAAGTTATAGGAGCTTCTAAAAGTGGTATGTTCTTGTCTTTCTTCTCTGGCGAATTGCCTTTGGAAATTGAAGGGTTGTCCTTTTTTTTTTGAAGGTTACTTTGAGATTGGACTTCCAAATTGCATGGAATAATTTGAATTAAACTTTCATTTGCATTGCTAGTTTAAAAGTAACAATGTACGGGCGTAATTTTTTTCCTCTTAAAATACGTAAAGGTAACAACGCACATGCAATATTTAATAGATTATATGAATATCATATGGTAGGATGACGGTTTGCACATGCAATATTTAATAGATTATATGAATATCATATGGTAGGATGACGGTTTTCTCCCACCACCTACAAATTGAATGTGGAAGATGGCATGGAATTCTGCAGTTATTCAGACTATGTCGGTTATGTAATTCGGGGGATATGATGTTCCACTAGAATATATGGTATGAATACGTATATTCTATAGCCACGTCATCATACAAGTCATCTTATATGACTTGTATGGACCATATGTGGCCCCACCTAACCTTAAATGTGGACACCTAATATCCACATGGACACACCTGTATTGCCACGTGGAAGCCTCCCATTGGAGCCAAGTGTGCTAACATGAACCCTAGCCTATTTTAGACCAAACCCTAGACCTAGCACACTTTTCGCTCAACCATCTGTTTGATCCACGAATCGTCACGAGAGTACCGATTCCTCGATCGTCTTCGACGGTAGCGTTTACCGAAGCAGATCCAAGAGCGTGAGCACGTCAGGTTGAGGAGCGCTACTTCAAAGATCCAACAGGAGATGGAGACGCCAGGGGTAGGTGGCAGTTCGTCGGGACTAGGTATTTTGAGTAGATAGTTAGCTAGCTCATCTGGAAGTAAGCATTCCACATAAGCTAGCATGTCGTATTTCTAGTAGAGCCATCTTAGAACTATAGTTTCGATTCTGAAACCTAATCAAAGTTACATATATGATTAGGATTAGATGTTTATTCTCTTATATCAAGTTATATGATGTGATGATGGTTGAACTTGTATTTCACACCTCTTGTGTGTTGGGAAGGGGGGTAGAGGCCTAGAAGCCTACAATTAGATGATGCTTCTAGCTTAGCTCTAATAATTCCCATTATTATTTTGGCCTGTGCATAGAGCCCACCTAGCTGGGCAAGTAACGGGATGGCTGAACACCAAACAATGGGGATTGGGTGAAGTGGAGGGAAGGACCCCAGGGCGTAGCCCCAAGGGTCCTCATAGCAAGCTAGGCCTATAGTCGGTCATCCCATGTGGGCCGGGTATGTGTTCAACACTTCCTGGGTTAGGTGTCGCCCTGACTCATCTAGTTAGCAGGTGTTGTCCTGGCTAGGCATTTGGGGAGTATACTCAAGTAAGGACGTGTGCCATCACGATCCTCTAGCCGCCCACTGGATCCCAGTCTTCGAGATGGGATTTCGTCCTTCTCCTGCCTCAACGGACCGAGGAGATGTAACCCGGAGTAGTCTCACTAGATGATACCATAGGATTACATCTCCGGAAGGCTACAACCGTCACGGAGCTTGACCCGATCTATCTGCATAGTATGCGCAGAAGGGGCAGATGGAGTGGTCAACCCTAGCCATTGTCAATATGCCGGCCCAAATCATTGTGAATAACTCCGTCTGATATATCTGAGAGTCTCTACTGTTAGTCAACTTCCCTTGAGTCTGAACCAGAGCAGGAGCCTCCCTAGGATGTTAATATGTGTTAGATGCATGTATCCGCATACGGTGATTGGATGGATCTTGCGACCCTTCCTGGTCGATTATTGTTTATGTTATGATGTTGCACTTATCGTATTATTTTTCTTCTGCTGATGTAAGAGCCCAATGGGGAAGGTCCGAATGACACGTTCGTTCCTCAACTCGAGGTCTTGGCCATCCCAGTACTCGAGTCCAATGGAGAGCCCATTGATGGCGAGACCATTGTATGGGGGATTCCCGACGGAGACTGTGAAGCACTGTATATGAAGCAGGGAGCATCACATTGGCATACGAGCATGGTCTTGATAGACCAGGATCAATCACTAAGCCTATTAAAAATTTTGGGGGTCTATCCCAAATCTGAACATCGAAAAGTGGGGGAAAATGTTTTCTCACCGTTAGAAGGTAGTTAGCAAGTTAGATCTAGTTGTTAGAGTAAGCTAATTTTGAAGATAGAGTCAGAAGACAATTTCTTGTGGGCATAAGCATGCTACACCCTACCATAAAAAGTACTAATAATGGACCATATAACTACCTAAAAAATACCTAATACTGGGTATTGGGTACTTGTATAATGTCTTAATAACTAATCCAGACGTACCTAGTGCATATACTTTGGTAGGATCTAAAAGTAGTAGGGTGTAGGATGCTTATGCCCTAGTAATTCTGAGCACAAGTTGTTCATGAGCCTATTTTACAGGTGAAAAATTGAACGAGAAATCGCTCAATGGGAAGCTTGGAAAGAAAATGGCACGAAATGACCAATATTGAGCCCAAAAGAAATAGGAGAATTTTGAAAGGTAGTTAAGTAATTAGGGAAATAACTTTAATTAATAACCCTAGTTTATAAATACATTCATACTTAAGAGGAAGAGGAAGAGGAAGAGGAAGAGGAAGAGGAAGAGGAAGAGGAGTTTTTAACATAACGCTACTAGGCAACTAAAAATCAATAAAGTGCTCCCTATTCTTTAACGTTCCCAAATTGTATCCTCGAGCCTTTCCATGTTGTAAGGTGAAGTATAGGAAAAATTCTTTAGTTGTCATGGAGCACACAGAACAAGTAGCCTGCGAGATCGACCCAAAGGCGCCTTGAATAGACATAGTCGTCAACACTGGAAATAGAAGATCTCGAAGGAGACTGCCACCTAAGAAATTGTGATGTCAGGAGGACCAACTAGACTGCTCGAAAGAACCCAGAGGAGTCACCTTATGTCAACGTCCGAGTTGTTCAACAAAGGAGGAAAACAAGTTTGAGAGGGCCAGCGGCAAAATCCCCAAGGTTGTGCAACAACAAGGGGAAAGCAACATGCAGAGTAGTGAACATCAAGAAGGTCTGCTCCACCAAAATGAAGAAGATGGGAACCTAGATTTGGACGCCAGCAAAGAGGAGGATCTCAACAGAAGGCAACAAGAAAGAGGAAGGCGACTAGGAAGGATAAAGATAACAGATGATGAGGAGGCCATGTCAAAGAATCACGTAGATCGACTAAGCAATACCAGCATCACCATTTAGGAGGCAAGAGAGCAAGAAACGGGCTATCAAGAGGATACCCGTCGAGAGGAGAGAAGGATGTGCCACTAGCCAAAGACTCCTAAGGTGCCCAAGAGCTTAAGGTCTATATCGACGACGAAAGTCGGCGACACCAACAATGATCAAAGTCATAGACGGTCCCGAGATCCCAGTATAGCTTCTTCGAAGAAAAGTCGCATTTGCATCAACCAGGATACGCATTTGCATCAATTAGGATTCTTCGTCGGGGGAAAACTCAACTTTGCATCAACCAAGATACACATTTGCATCAGTCAAGATGTTGTAGCGACACCAATAATGATCAAAGTGATAGACGGTCCCCAGATCCCGATATAGCTTCTTCGTAGAAAAATCAACTTTGCATCAACCAGGATATGCATTTGCATCAATCAAGATGTTGCGTATACCCAAGGACTTGAACCTAGTCCAGTGCACCCAGCCAGACCCTATGTGCTCAGCCCAACGCACCTCACCCCGCATCTGGCATCCCACCAGGCGTGTTCTGACCCGAATGCATGTATTTGCTTGAGTTTTTCCTATGTGCTCAGCCCAGTCACCTCGCCAGGGGCATTCTTCAATCCATTTTGACCTCATCTTAAAAGAATTCCCACAGTAGCAGAAATCGAACCTCCTACCCACAGGGTTGAACCCCCCACCCCACCCCCACCCTGAGGGCGGGCATCGCGTATTTTAGTATTATAACATGTAATTATAATAGTCTAAGTATGTTAGAAAATAATTATATCCAAGATCTTTAGGGTTGAGACCAAGACCTTAATTTTTTTAAGTCGGATATATGTCCATTTTGTACTCTTCTCTCTTAGCTTGTCAAGCATGTTTTTGTCTACACAGTAACCTTATTCTCGTATCATTCTTTTAACCACCTAGCTTTGAAATTTTGTCGCCGCATATTGGTACCTCCCACATACGTCATGGATGTATATCTTTGCGTGTCTTCAACCATAACTTTGGCCTCATAGATAAATCAAGAACAAAATTGGCCCAGTATACTTCATACACTTGAGACAGAGTCGAGTTACCACCACATGATAGTAGATAAGTCTTTTTCTATCAGCTCTTAGGGATGTGCCAAATGCTTATGGTCAATTGGGCTTAGAGTCGATAGATGGCACCGACTAAGGGAACAAGAGCCAGTAGACATAAATAGGGATTGTTATTATAGCGTTAAATGCTTCATGCACTTTAGTTTACTGAAAAATAGGCCAGGTGAACCTTCATTGCAGGACCTCTCATATAGGAGCTACTTGACCACATGAACAAGCAGTTCGAAAACAAATATACCTTTTGGAGAAATCTCAACAGGTCAAGATTAGGACTATGGCAGAGAGCGAGACGACAAATGATGAAGCGAGATTATAGAAGGATAATGAGGCAGGTAGAATGAATACATAAACTACCAAGAAGGGCTAACCAACAGCCAACGGGCATCACGACACTTATGTCGCTGATCATAGCAAGGGAAGAGCATATCCTAGCCAATGATATTCTTCAAGCGCCATATTGTCTCGAGGAAGGGGCATTGCACCAACGGATTATTGTCATAGCTCAGCCGTCAATAAGAAGATGACTTCATCAACAATGCATATCAGGAGTTTTCTAGCGATGAGACCGAACAGATTTCACAGGAAAGCAACCATCTCAGACATGCAAGTCTATGACGGTATCAGATCCTTGCTTCAAGCAGAGATGCTTTGGCTAAGGAAGAATTCAAGCCATCAGGCCAATATGTATAAGCCAGGAAGGAGACCAAAGATAAAGCTTCCCTCAAAAACATTGTCAGGAATAGAAAAAGGAGGCTACACCGACCTTGACCGTGCTCCGACAATGCGAAAAAACCACAATGACTTGTTGCTCCTAGAATTATGAGAAGCATCCAACAAGGTCAAAGGCCGCTTAGATATGATCTTCCGGCAGTTACACAAGGACAGATAGTGATCTTCTATAAAGAAATTAGCCAAAAGGGGAAGAGGTTGTCAGTTTACTTATGGCTCTAACTGGCTTCGCCAAGCATGCCAGGATTAGAGAAAACACTGATCACCTCAATTTAATCAAAAGATCAGTAGCTCTATACTTCTTGGATTTTGCACAGGGTCGCCTGTGGGATACAACACCAACAAAAATAGCAGCAAGCAACAACGCCAAAACATCCATCTCCCTAGATGGCTACGACTTTAGAAGGGGGTCCAACTTGCCAGATTTTAGGAACATCGAAAAACGTCTCAGGCTCAAAGACATCAAGCAATACTCCAAGAGCCGGCGAACTCAACGACATTGAACATCTATTTGTTCTTTTCTCTTGTATTGTAAGCTTTGTAAATGAGGTGTAAAATGGTTTTTGTAACATTAACTAATGTATTACCTTGTATTTTAAATTCAAGTATACATAAAGATCAACCGCTAATATTGTAATTGAAGATGCTTTCCTCTATAATTGCAATATTTCCCATAGCAACCCACCTTAATATATTACATAACATAGGAAGCAAGGGTGAATAATGTTTTTGCTGTTAGAACTCACGCATTCCAGGAAGTTAACATCAAGCTTCGAACTGGCAGTCAAGGAATCTCTTGGTAGGGAATAAGAGCAAGTAGACTTAACGCCAGTAGAAATCAACCGCCTGGTGCTGATGGGCAATCAGATAAGGGAATTTTTCAAACTTGATGACCTCCACCCAACTCCTCAGGAGAAAGAGAAACAGACCAGTAATCAAGCAGAGTCAACACAAAAATATCAAACTAGGAGTTAAAAGCATCATCCTCAAGTCTTCCAACCTCCAAGGCAGGAAGTTTTTATAGAGTGGGAAACATTACCTTCAAGCTTTTGGGATGAGACATGAAGACCTTTAGGTCATTATCGACATCAACAAGTCCACGAGTATGATACCCCTATGAAGGAAATCTACCTCGACTCGAGGGGAGCACAATTGGAAGATGTTCAACAAAAGAGAAAGACTTATGAATGGTTAGGCAACAACTCCAAAGAGATCACATCATCATAAACTTTAGTGGCTAAGTTAGCAAAATGGCTAAATTTTAGTCTTTTAGAGAAAAACCTTGGCTAAAGTAACATGGAGAAATTATTTTTAAAAGAAGAAAAAATAGCCAAATATTTTTCTCAATGGTTTAGACCTATTACCATTTTAGCCGAGCATTCGAAAGTATGATAAGCAAAATATGAACAGTGGTTAGGACTAAGATTCTAGAGATGTATTGTATGGGGACCGTATATTTTAGAAAGTTGAGGAGCTTAGTGGGACTTGAAGGTTATTGCTTTTCTGGGCATGCACCTGCTATTTTTTTGTTGTTTCGAATTAAGACTTGGAGCGCACATGGCTGGGCCTGTTGGGCAGACATTTAGAGTTCATGCTGATAGGATAGTGGCTTGCTGGGAATCTGGGCGCTTGGGAGATGGATCGATTGGGTGACCTTCAAATCAACAAATCATTGGGCTTTCTAAGGGTTTTTTTTTTTTAATTTATCCATATAGTTGCGACAGATCGATCAGTAGCACATAAGAACAAAGATTCAATTTGTGTTGCTCTGCATTTGAACTGCCATGCCGGCATGATTTAGGCAGCATGAGGGTTCTGGTCAAGCCGCTCTGGCCTAGAGGTTCGAATCCTCCAATCCTAGGGTCAGTGGCATCTTGCTTGCACTGGTGCGACTGGTGCTCCCAGGCATATAGTTTCGGCCTGGTAACCGCTATTCTTCATGGCATGCAAGGCCTTCCAGCCGGTTGCTAACGGTAGTCGGATGCAGCTATCCCAGTGCATGGTGGTGGAGAACTCTATGCCCAAATACTTATAGGTGGAAGCGACCTCTACTGGTTCCCCCTGGTATGTGAAGGAGGGCGTCCCGGGTGCCGAGAGGATGAGATCAACAGGACCTTGGTCTTCGCGAGGTTAACTCGCATGCTGGTGTGCTGGCAGAAAGTGGCTAGTGCATCCAGGTGATGCTGCATGTCCTCCGCAGTGTGCGTTAAGAGGTCAATGTCAAAGCATGCTGGAAAGACAAGCAGGCACAGTGGTTGTCCCAATGGCAGGTCTAGACACACAGATGCGTACGACTCTACACGAAGAAGGACCACAACGAGCTGAAGGCCTACCTGGAGACCTGCTTCTTTGGCAAACTCTGGAACGCCGAGGCCCTCGCACTAGTCAAGCTCGGGCATTATAGAGAACAAGTGAATCCCACGCTTAAGCGGGGGCCCCAGCAATACCTGCTCACCCCCCTCTCCATGAAAAAGCGTAGGCTGATCGTCCATCCGAACAGGAGGGCACCATCTCCGAATTGAGACTGGCCGATGGGCAAGGGAAGGGCGTGAGGACAGGACTTGTCAGTGCTGCCACCAGGGGGTCCTTGAGGACGAGTGCCATGCTTTGCAAACATGCCCCTCCTATGAACAGATTAGAGTGCGGTACCCCCAGGTAGTGATCCCGGGACATGCACTCCATCTTCTTCTCAACACTGAAGCGGTAGGAACTCTTGGATCATATCTTCAGGAGGTCCTGGACGAACGACGTCAGCTTTGTTCCTCTTCCCTGTGAAGGCCTTCACTTTGTCCACTTAGCTTGGGATGACAAACCCTTTGTTTTGTATACCAGCAAACGCATTGCTGCCACGGTTTTTCCCCAGGGGGTTTTTTCATCCGGGCCGTAATACGTTTGCTGTTTGTCTTGTACAAGTCCGATATGCCAATAGGCCTCCGTAGACGATAAAAAACTTATTCTATTCTATTCATTCTTCTTCCTGATTTCGTCGGCCCTCTTCCTAATTTTTGTCAGAATTGCTAGAACGTGATCACAAGTGCAATCGGGTAACGGACCCATGGGAGACCGCTCGAGTAGATCTTGGTGTGGCATTTCCTGATACCACCATAAGAGGGTGGGATGGATTCTCCATAAACATCCGGATGTTTTGGCCAGTTGGCTTGGCCGGGGTGGTTAAGGAACGTTACAGTTAGTATCAGAGCAAGGCTCGAGTTCGAGTCTCCATGGGGGCATGTATGACTTGGATACCATTGGATGGGATGGTCTTGGTTTAATCTAGGACACCATTGTATGGTGTGGTTTGTGATGCTCGAGGACGAGCATAGTTCTAGTGGGAGAGATTATAACGGACCCATGGGAGACCGCTCGAGTAGATATTGGTGTGGCGTTTCCTGATACCACCATAAGAGGGTGGGATGGATTTCCCATAAACATCTGGATGTTTTGGCCAGTTGGTTAGGCCGGGGTGGTTAAGGAACGTTACATGGGAACGATGGTCATCGTTCTTAGAAACCGCTAACTATGACCGGCTTGAAACTGCGAGTGCTGGCCTAATGGGGATGCATTCTAAGAACACAATAAAAGAAAAATTGAAATTGAAACCAGATTCAATAGAACAAACAAAACATAAATCGAAATAGGAACCAGATTCACATAAGAACAAACAAAACATAAACTAAATTAGAGTCAAACCCTACCCAAAACGTTTCAACATGCCAAACAGTTAATTCATGTTGAGCATATTCCAGTTCTGGTAACATCACTAGGAAAATCCCCCTGTCTTAATTCCCTGGTCAACATACATGCAAAACAAGATGATTCTTAAATGAAACACAACAAAGGAACTCTTGTAGAATGATTGATTTGGCAAGATAAAAACAACTGTATAAACTTCAAATTTTTTGGTTGGTACAATCCTTCAACTTGTCTGCTTGTCATTCAAAGATGTTAAGCATAACGTAGGTGGGTACTCAGTTCATGAGAATCAAATCTAAAGTAGCACAAATTACGAAGAAATAGACCATCAGCACGTGATATCAAATCAGACTGACGACCCATAGCCTAAATTCCAACATTTCTACCTATCTGAAATCAACAACATATACCAAAATCAGGACATACCGTAGTAATCCATTTGTGTTGGCATTTCATCCTATGCACTGGAAATTGAAAGAAAATAGGAAGAAGTATTAATAATCTACTTTGTACTACAGCAAATGACTCCAAAAAGATTGGTTTGACCACAACCTTGGATATATACCATCGGTACTTGTTAATGCGCAAGCCTTACAGCCACTTGAAAAACTGTCATCTAAAGCATTGTCCCCCAAAATAAACATTTCTGCTCAGATTGATCTGCCTCAGGGTCCTGTATTACGAAAGACATTGCACTCTTTAAACATCAGAATAGCAATAATACAGTAAGAATGATAATAAGAAAAAACAAGTCATATAGATTGCATTACCTGTTTTCAGCTTTCCCTGACCTGTAGAACACTGATTTGCATCAGGAGTAGGCGTCCAAGGTCCAATGTGAGGGCCAATATTTCTTGAACTAAAATCATTTTGAGCAGAAAATTATCATACAACATGGACCATAGAAGATTCTTTGCATCAGTTATATTTATTTCCTTTATATAAAGAGCACACAAAGTGTGCTATGCCAAGGATGATAAGTAATTTAAAATACCTTTGCTGCGGTCTTTCCTGATCATCTCTGGCTGATGCAGTTTTTACTTCTCGAGCCATCTGACGATTCTCAATTCTATGCTGCACTTGTGATGGGTCCAGATAAAGTTGAGCCTGAAGATAATACTTCTTCAATCTTAATAACAAATTTTACTTGATTTATGTGATTACAGTTTGAGACAAAAATGAACATCAAATTTGTAACATCTACTACCTCACTAACTTTGCTTGCATTTATGGCCTTGAATTTGTTTCTATTGATATAGATAGATTATCTCCACTCTCTCCTTGTTGCACGTCGTGAAGCATTCAACTGCCTTGCCTTCTGGTAAGCCTTCCATGATTGGTTTGTAAATTTGCAGCTCTCTGAGTCCTCATCCTTGATCATTACTTCACGAACTTTCAATAGTTCGAGCCCTTTCTGGCAGCACATATCTACAACTTCTGCCAATCTTGTTGATGCCATGCGAGATGCATGAACTTGATCTTTTTCCCGATTCACATCAGTATTCCCTATGGCATGTTCTACATCTAGCACTGGAAAAGGATTCCTCATGACACACTGATCTTTGCAATCCTCTGGCCGCTGCCAAATCTCCTTGGAGAAAGAACATCTGTAGCCTGGTGATGTAGCTGGCCTATTTGCCAATCTTTTCTGCTTCCTCTGCTTCACCATGATGTCTGTTGCGACCTTTGCAAGAGCTGTCTTGTGGTGGTTACCACAACTTGCTATGATTTTACATTTCTGAATAGCATTAGCAATTTTCTTATTGACATCAGATAAAGATTTTGTGCCCCCCATTCCTTGCTGTACAGCATTTGGTGTGTCATGCCTCTCCAAACTAGGTTCTTTTGAAATTATATCATCTGATGAATGCTGAAGCCTTTGCAGTTCTTTAACTTCTGCACTAGGGCATGCTACAACTGAGGCTCCTCCACATCTGGATACTTCTGGCCCTGTAGAGGAGTGACAGTGCTTTCCACGCAAAGACGACCTTGGAGATTCTTCCTCCATATGTCTGTCATTGATCTTTGGAAACCATAATGGCTTCCTTCTTTCTGAAACTATACCTTTCTTAGGGGTTCTTGCTGATGATGAAATAACATCGCTTGCATTGTTCCTTTTCACTTTATTGGCTTTCAATGATGGCTGCTCCTCCTCTCCATAACCATCTTGCTGTTCTATATCTGAATAAACTTTCTCCTTTTGTGGTTTAGGCCTCAAAGGTAGACCTTCGATGCAAGATAATTTGGACACAGAATCTTTGTTTGTGCCATTTGCATTATTATAATGCTTGACTGTTGAAATTACAGATTCCACAGAGCCACACTCTGCAGTTTTGCCAGGGCCCCTTGGACTTCCTGAGTTTTTTAGCAACTGTTTAAATATATCTAGCTCCAAAGGAGCATTTTGAGCTATTAATTTGACCAAGAATGGACTGACATATTCTGGCATTGGTTCCTCTTGGGTACCACATTTTTTCTCACCAAGCTTATCTCTTCCTTTCTGCCTGGGTGTTAGAGGTAGTGTTATTAGAACCTCCTCCATATTTACTTCCACTCTAAATTGCTAACAGGCTAGTTGATACTACTCAAATGCAGTCCTTCATTATTACTGAGATACATAAATTTCAGGAGGAGCTTTTGTGAAAAGACATCCAGGACCTTGAGATTGTGCATCATCAATGTCAACATGAAGATCCAAGACAACGGAATCCAGTAAAAAAGTACCATACAGTAAATTCAAACAGCAGAGGAAGGCAACCGAGAGGTTTGAAGCCGATGACGCTCCACCTTCTTGGCCATGCCCAGTAACGGAACCTTAACGAAAAAAAACTTATATAATTTTCGTATTATATAAAATTTGTTAGCAGGGTTGCCTAAACTGAGGTGCAAGGGTTCCTGCAATTTTAAGATGTCCACGTGGCGTGCCACATCATATATTTATGATGTCCACGTGGCCTGCCACTTTCACCACACAATCTATTATTTTTGAATCTGACGGTTCTCGAAATTGGAAAAACCCAGTAACTTCTATTCCCGGCTTCCCCTCTTCACCGGTGCATCTTGTCGCCCTTGTCTTCCCTCCATCTTCCCTTCTCCTTCCTTGCCTATTCTCTTTTTTATTTTTATTTTTCTTTTTTATCCGGTTGCTGCAAGAAAGCCTAGATAGGGAAATGTAAATTTTGCTCATGTGAAATGGAGGCATAAGGTTCAAACTCAGGATCAGGTATTATGTGAGTTCAAATTTAAGGATTTTTCCTATGATTTGCCATGAGCATGCTTTTACAAACCTAAAACATCAAATGCTTTTAGGATCTGTCCATCTAGATGGCTATATGCAGTGCAAAAATATTTAGGATTCTTTTCTGCACATATTGTAAGATACATCATATGTTGTATTTGTGCTTAATTTGTGTGAACACAGGACTTCAAGCATAATTTGAATGCAATTATAAGCGGCAACTAGTTGAAGTCATCAAATTGAAGGCTTTTGATTGGGAGGCCATTCCGGTACTCGTATTACTAAGTTGTATTACTAAGGTTTATAGATGTTTTGGGATTTAGATTTTCATTATATAATACATGTATTTTACCCTTGTAGATTTGCTCTTCTTGACTGTTGCAACCCCATATATATTGCTTCATTGCTAAAGTCATACAAAAGCAAAATGTCTACGTGACTGATTTCATAATTTTTTCTCACGCACTAAAGGCATCGGTAGCCTTCATCCACTAAGCCTGCATGATTGCATGTAGCTGCAAAGTGCAAGGATATCTATAGATGGTTTTTTGTATTGGGTCTCTAACTGATACTGAATAAATTACACACATGCTATAAACTGACCAATATACATGCCAAAGAAATCTATGACCAAGCACTTTGAGCAGTAAAATAGTTGCCTGTCGTGCTACTAATGACACTACCATTTCTATTTCTGCTATATGCAAATGGGCTATGCTATTTAGCTAGTTTGGTTGCACACTAGTTCTACAATGCAACATAGCTGGACAATAAGCACTTTATATCACATTTTTAGTACTGGCCAATGCATATAATTTCAACAATTTGCTTTGTATTTACAAGACAAAAGTTTTGCAGTTTATACATTATGCAATTTGTTTTGTAGTTACAAGTCATGAGTTTTTGGTTTATACAATATGCAATTCGTTGTCCCACAAAACACTCATTTCTTTCATTTTACAAACTAACGAAAAAATTGTGGCACCATCGTATTGGCCACAAAGCTTTTACGGAGCCATTTTTTGAGCAGCATCTTTTAGACATAAACAAAACAAAAGAAATAGAATTAATATGGAACAATTGTATAATGACCTATTCAATGCGAGGCTATATGTCATGCTATCCTGGACTTCACACATATATCAAGGTCAAGTCTACATTATTTCAGAGCAATTAAAGATTTTGTAGACCTAATTGTAAATCAAAAGTAGCAAACTTCATGAAGTCTTAGAAGGCCAGACATAGCAATTCTGCCTTATTCTATTTGTTGGGACATCTCAACAAAGATGGTTCAATAATATGGCCTGCCCATTTGTCGCTCCATTTCTACTAAAATTTCCACATGCAAATGCTACGTAGTACTAGCTTTAGGCAAAATAAGACATCTCACATATAAATATGAACGCACAGAACAATAATGCTTCGATGAAGATTGTGCATATAAAGTAATATCATATGAACATATAATATCACATGAAAAGTTCACCTTGGATAACCCTTTCAACTAACAAGAAAGAAAAGTAAATAACATTAATTGAAATTGGACTAGATATACTAATAACTACAAGTTACAACATTTACGTTTCAACACACAATATTGTAATAGACCCTACCATAATTTCCCATAGCTTCTAAAGGGCAATCTCTAGTGCAAAGACATTGTTTTCTTCCATTTCTTAACCTGATCATGAAATGCAACAAGTTTTGCATAGTCACCATCATAATGGTTCAATTGTATTTTACGTAACCTTCAAGACTCCAAAATTACTGGAAATTTCCTTCGTTTTTATTTTTAGGAAACTTTTTTGGCAAAATTGTTGGCGGAGATATAGCGGCGCCGCCAAGATATTTTTCTCTGTTTTGAACGAGAAGCAGCAACAGTCAG
>JAANSK020157005.1:0-15146 GCA_011763485.2 Isoetes engelmannii
ATACTCCAAAAAGTTGGCATATCATACATAAAATACTTTTGGCGTATAATACATATGCCGTATTGAACCTATCCCTGATACAAATGTTCCGGAGCTTAGGCGGGAAACACTGGGGTTGCATGTCCAAAAGAGAGCTATCAAGTCCAATTCGAAGAGGTTGTTGTGGCCCGAAAAGAGAGGCGGGCAAATCTATGGGGGCAGCTGGTGCCTGGCCATGAAGATGGGTACGTGAATGGGAGCTCAGAGGATGCGGGAGCCGCTGTGGCAACAAAGACTGCCTTGCAGATGGCTTGTCCATAACCATCTGCACACCAAACCTCTCACTAATAGTGGACCTATTAGCACATTAAGCCTTTTAAAGAAATACAACATGTATAAACCCAATGGTGCAAGATTAAGGTATCTATTTACAACTTGAGAAAGAGGAACGGGTATGTTGGCGCAAATGGCAATGCTTCAAGGGTAATATAATGATGAAATTGATGGTACAATCTCTAGAATTTGGCATGTTTAGATAAGAGTCATTTAACAGTGGCTAATGTTGTCCTTGCCGCCTCTCAAAAAGAAGTATATAATGAGATTCAGGTCATAATCAGGAAATTCAGATGGAGTGGTATGGCCCATGTAGCCGGGACCAAGCTATATAGAGACAAAAGGGAAGGTGGGTTGGGCTGTAAGGACCCCCTTCACTCAGGCTCAATCTTTAGCTTCCAGATTTTTCTGACGAGTTCTACAAGGTGATACTTCTCCTGCTTTAGTTTTTGTCAAATACTGGTTTAATTAATGCAAGATCAAAGGCGAAACCCTCGCTACCTAGGGACGACGTGGGGGGCTGCCTTTCGGGATTTCAAGCTTGCACTAGGTACTTCCCCAATGAGAAAAATATTTCAACTTGGATGGAAGTGCAAACCCTATGCTCCCCCTCTGATTTGCAACAAGACGCCGGTAAGCTTAGTCTTTTCTGGTTTGAGGTTTATAATGATGCTTGTGGTCAACCGTTGGGGGCTGTATTAATACAACAAGGTTGGGTAGTGGCTTATGAGAGCCAAAAGTTTAATCCCGCTGAGCGGAATTAGGCAACGTATGAGCAAAAATTGTTGGCAGTAGTTCATGCTTTGAAAATGTGGAGACATTACTTGAGGAGTGGTACCAGTAAGAAACCACACAAGTTTATTGTCTATACATATCATAAACCATTGAGGTTTTTGCAAAGTCAAGCTGAGATTATGGCTTGATTTTCTTCATGAATTCCATTTTAGTAATTTTAGTATTGAGCATACAGCTGAGAAGAATAACTCAGTAGCAGATGCTTTATCTAGGATCAAGCATTTGAATGCTCTAGCTATCATGTAGAATGATATGTTTCAAAGAATTCGGAATGCATATCCAAAGGATCAACAAAACCCTGCAGTTACCAAAGCTGGGGATTGGTGGACTAAAGAAGAAAGGGTAAACTTATATAAGGGAAGAGTGTATGTTCCTTTGTATGAAGTTTTGCGAGAAGCAATTCTTCGTGAGCATGGGGTTGAATGGAAAACCTATGAATTGGTTAAACGACAATATTATTGGCCTGGGTTGCAAGACCAAGTAAAGGATTTGGTTTCACATTGTCTGTGTCAGGCTATGAAAGCGGATCATAGAAAGACCCCGGGTTTATTGCAATCTATTCCTATACCAATTGAGCGGTGGGAATGTGTGACTATGGACTTTATAGTCTCAATACCCAGAACTGCTAAGCAGCAGATCCAAATTTTGGTGATAGTCGAATGTTTGACTAAATATGCCACGTTTATACCTCTAAAGGGAGATGCAAGGGAGATGCTACTGGAATCAACGTAGTTGCAGCTTATATGCAGTACGTGTTTCCGACATTTGGGTTTCCTCTATCTATTGTAAGTGATATGGACACTAAGTTCACAAGTCAATTTCAGAAAGACCTCATGAAGGGATTGAAAGTTCGGTTGCATATGAGTATGTGGTAATCATCCGCAGACTGATGGACAAACTGAGAGAATCAACATGATCCTTGAGGATATGTTGAGAAGTTTTGTTCATGAGAAATAGTCTAAGGTAAGAGATTATTTGCCATACTTGGAATTTGCCTACAATTATAGTTATCATACAGGGATCAAGATGACGTTGTTTGTGGCTATATGGGCAGGAACCCGAGAATGAAGCAGCTGTGAACATGCTTCATTATATGGATGCAATACTACGTCAATGCAAGCAGAATTTGCAAAGGGCCCAAGATAGATACAAGTCTAATGCGAATAAGCATAGGCGAGAGGTCTCCTATAGCGAAGACGATTATGTCTTTCTAAAGGTGGTGTATCCTTCATCACTAAGGGTGAATACATTAAGACCTTTAGTGAAAGGACAGGTGCCTAAGCTTACCCCACGTTATGCCGGACCCTTTAAAATTCTAAAATAGGTCCAATGGCATATGAGTTGACTGTGCCACAGGACCTTGGGATTCATTCTGTGTTTCATTAACTCAACTGAAGCGAGCTATACTAGATACAGATAATATGGTTAGTCCTGAGAGTATATCGCTTGTCTTAAACTCCTCTGTAACGCCAGAACATCTTTTGGATAAAAGAGTTCGGCAGCTGCGCAAAAGAGATATTGTAGAACATTTGGTCTTGTGGCGAGGCTTGACTCCCGAGGATGCCGCATGAAAGTCGGATGAATTCTTGCATCACTTTCCTCACCTAACTAATTAAAATACCTTGAGGACAAGGTCTTAGAGGAGGGAGGAATTGTTACAGGTGCTTCCAGGGGTATGGCCGATATTAACAGACACCTGACAGAATTCCATAAGCGCGGGAGTACTGCCGAGATGCTACCGAGGTGTAGCGGGTATAAGGTAGACCATAAGCCTGTAATCGAGTTATGAGAAACATATGGGACTCAAAGTTGTGCCTAGGGCCAACTTGGAATGTTCATTAAGTTGTAAACAGCAATATGTTAATATGGCACATTGAAATAGACCTTTAATGGCCAAGTGATGAATTTCTATTGGTTTTGGAGAACCAATTGGAAAAGAGCAAAGAAAAGCTCGAATGCTTTTGGTCTGTTCGTGAGGTGGAGCTGCAGATTCAGCCTCTGCTTGGAACGGCGATGTCTTAGCGTGCCACACACCTGGATGCTGCCGAAATTGTATGTAACGGCATGCAAGAAAGATTTTGGGTCCTGAAAGTAGGTTCTGGATGAATTCTAGAGGACACTTGCAAGTTTGCAAAAAGGCAATTGTTCTTGGGGCTTTTGTATCAGATTTGATTACAGGTTTGTTGGGCTATCCATATTGGAATATGACAAAAAGATGACTGTTAATTTACTAGTCGTTAAAGGTAGATAAGAGCCAATGGTAGCATTTAGTAGTAGTTCCTAACTTCAAGGAACTCCATTTATATGTATTCTCGTTGATAATGAACTTGCAGTTGTTGCTTCTGAAATACGAGTGCCTTGCAACTCTCTCGTTTCTTAATATGGTATTAGAGCACATTTCAGCCAGCCAATGTCTTGCTGAAAATATTGATTGGAGATATAATAACATGGAAGACAATAGCTACAGGATATGTTCACCATGGATATGCTGGTTAAAGTGAAATTGACATGAGTCTAGAATGGCTTGAGAGACTGCAAAAAGAAAGTGTAGATTCTGATCGATGAAGTCACATACATAGGTATAGATATTTTGAAAGCTTGTACTAGCAGAGGAGCATTAGGTTATGCAAGAATTGTTCACAAACAGATGTTAAATGGTGGTTATCATTTGGATAATGTTGCTTTCAAATTGGTTAAAGACCTACGGAACCTGTGTATGGAAGGTCCTCTCCATCACACACTTCCGGCTGTAGAGATTTCTTGGGAACAAGGTACTTGCTTAAAAGCACAGTTTATCATGTGGCAGACATGGATTCTTGGATTATTGTCAAGTACGTTTGTGGTAGTGGGATTTGAGGCCACTCCTTGCAGTGTTCAGCATAATCATGTTGATGCAGAAAACCTTGGCAATGACATGTATGGACAGCTCCCAGAGGTGATTTGTGACATGCAAACATGACTACTGCTGATGGTGAATCTAGGCAAATCTTTGACATTCTTTTATGGAATGGAATATGACAAGATTTCTATTCCGTGGCCATCAAGATGGGATTCATATTTGAAGATGGAAGGGGCAAAGTTCATTGGTTTTCAATTTTCAAAATTTTAATGGTTATCGCATTCCTTGCAGGAATTGCTTTGTTATTTTCCTGAGGACTGTAAGGTGAAATATGACAAAATATGAGGAGCTAGATAAAGAAGCATAGGCACAAATGACAGAGGAACTTTCGAGTGAAAACTAGTAGTGCGAGATTTATTTCGTGCACCTTCCATGCACAGCTACTCTGCATCATGGTTGGCAATGGAGTGCAGACCTTGGGTATGGCAGTTATCACCATCTTGTTTGCAGCCCTTGGGTCTATGTCCCCTGCATCAAGGGGCATGGTGCTCACAAGAATGGTTTTGCATCAAGGGGCATGGTGCTCACAAGAATGGTTTTGCATCAAGGGGCATGGTGCTCACAAGAATGGTTCTGCTCTATACTTTCCTGGGTATTGCTGCTGGTTATGTGGCTTGCACATTATGGCGCACTATGGAGCAAGGATGTAGAGGATTGAATGAAAATAGTTCATCACACAAACCAAAGAAAGAACAAGAAGACCAAGATATAAATAGTGGTCAGGTTATGGATGATGTAAAACAAAAGAATAATCAAGCATCTTGTGTTGTCATATACATGATAGAGTATGGAATGCAACCTGAGCATGACCTAGAAGTTTTCCTTGTTGTTGACGTGCAAGACACTCTGTGGAGAGCCGTGGTGCTGACTGAATGCTCTTGGCGTCTACGAAGAAAAGTATAAGTGATACAAAATGATTTCCTTTGGTTTCCATAGAGTAGAGAATTGATTGTGTGCTTTTCATTCATGATAGGCATAGTAGAGATGATGCAGATTAGTTACTTTTGGGTCATGTGGAGCAAGTTGTTGATTAGGTGCTTCATGTGGAGCCAGATGCTGCTCAGGTGCCTCTGCCTCATGTGCAGTGAGGTCCTGATTGGGTGCTTCACATGGAGCCAAATGCTGCTGCTCAGGTGCTTCTGGATCATGTTGAGCAGAGCAGAGGTGATGCAAGAAATACATGTGATTCAAAAGCGGGTAACAGTCTCAGATGCAATCTCAGATGCATTAGGATATTTGGCAAACCTTATCAAGATAAAGGTGCATTTTGGAAAGGGCGAAAGTTTATGGCAAGAGAAGAAAGTGCATGGTCTTAGGATCATCCAGCAAGGGTTCTCTACAAGACGTATGTCAAATCACAAGCTAAAAGTTGCATTTTTGGATTATGAGTTTTTCGGAAGAGTTTGATTGATTATGAAAAGAAAGACTAGGGATTTTTACAATTTTAGATACATTGAGAAGCTTGTTGATGGGGAGATGCCATTAGTTTTCTTTTTCAAGATGCGGGGGGGGGGGGGGGGGGGGGGGGGGGGAGTGTTGTGTTTTGGTTCAAAGATTGGATTTTAGTGGAAGTTAAGCTTTTGCCTCATGAAAAGGAATACATGAACTTGATGCATATGCTCAGAATTAAGCTAGAGGCATATGAAGTGATGACTGGATATGATGCCAGTGGTTATGATGCCAATGGAAAGTATGGAATAGCAGACGATCTAGATATGGTAGTGGTTATGTTGGTGCATATAAAAGAGTAGACCTGGAACAGGCAGCTAAGATGCAGCATCGGGAGCTAGAAGTGCTTGGGGTGCTAATCTGTCTACTTATGGTGATGCAGGTGCCAGTAACTATGGTGTATCAGTTTGGGTCCAGATGGAACAATTGAGCAAAATACTGGTATCAGTTTGGGTCCAGATGGAACAATTGAGCAAAATACTGCTAGTACACCAGGGTATAAGAGTTATGCCTATGGGCAGACTGATGGAAGTTATGCGTCTAACCCAAGAGATTATGCTACTAGAGGAGTGGCTGGGTATGGAACTTCAAATGGGGACATTGGAGGTTATGACGGTGGCTTTGCAAATGATTATGGACCTGATAATTCTGGAAAACAAGGGAGGGAGGGGGGGGTGCTAATGCAGGAGAATGGAGTTAGTTTCTGAATTGGCTACGGGGGAGAGCTTCACAAAGTCTTCTCAAAGAATATGTTCAAGCAGGATGTGATGGTTTGGATCGGAAAAATGGAATTAGTTTCTGAGTTGGCTGAGGGGGAGAGCTTCACAAAGTCTTCTTAAAGAATACGTTCAAAATTATGGGCAAGTACACATAGAAAAGGAGTTTGTTTTGAATTGGCTACAGGGAAGCGCATCATAGAGTCTCCTCCAAAACTTTGTATCAGCATATGTAGATTCTTTTACGTTTCAGTTGCTTATAGCAGTCATCTTCTTGAGGGGGAGTGTTGGAATATGGCAAAAAGATGTATGTAAATTTACTAGTCGTTAAAGGTAGATAAGAGCCAGTATTAGCATTTAGCAGTAGTTCCTAACTTCAAGGAACTCCCTTTATATGTATTCTCGTTGATAATGAATGTGCAGTTGTTGCTTCTGAAATATGAGCACCTTGCAACTCTCTCGTTTCTTAATAACCCAATCCAATTTTTGTTCTGCATAAGCACTCTGGGAGTCTTTATGTGATAGCCAGGTAAAGGACTGGTGCGTCGTGCTTGTATCATGCTTGCATTGAAGAATTATTATCTTGACGAGATACTTCTTTAACCCAGTTCATATAGCAAGTAAAACGGATTGGTTGTTTCTTGCTAGGATTTGAAATTACTAGAGTTGCTTTGAGGAAGTAATTCTAAAGGTAATCAATTCTCTGGGAGAATTATTGCATTCGATATAGTGGTAGAATCAAGAGGAAGCAAGGCTTTCTAATTAGCCCTCTGGGAGACTAATCCCAGTGGTCGTGGGGAATCTAGGAATTCAAGGTGTGTGCGGTAGACCATTGGCCCTTTCCATTGTTGGGAAGCTGCAAGAATTTGCTGCTTGACACGTGTATTCTATTTTGTGTAGGCCCTAAATGAATCTGAACTAGAGACAATGTAGCACTATTTTGAGAGCTCTCATTAAGATATTTGGATCCTTTATACATCTGCTATTCTTACTAAGCCTCAGAGTTAAATAGTATAGTGCTAGGCATAGAGTTATAGCGCAAAAGATCGCCATGGAGGCGAGGATTCTTTGAAAGATAACTATGATTAGGCCTTTGTTCCTTTATTATTAAAGGTCAGCTATAGTCAGGACTCAAAAGTCTTGCACATAATTCAATAAAGCCTTCCTATTAAAAATTCATTTTTTTCTTGAGCTAAGGAATCAACATATTTAAGCATAGAAGAATAGTCTGGATTTGGAGGTTGAACATCACAGTGGCTGGACGAAGACATGTTCTGTCGTTGGTTCTTACAACCAAGTGTGCACTCTATTGTTGCCCTTGCTTCAGTCTGAAAGATTCCATGGTACTTATCAAACTTTTATTGATAGATATTGAAACGTTTTGAACCTGGCAATGAGCATACCCTTAGAAACAACAGAGAAGCAGCATACCACTATCTGGAAGTTCTTGCCACAAGAAGCAACGAATTATCATTTTCTACATTACTAGTAACGGGTGCCCGGCGTTGCCGGGCATAAATACGATTGTATTGTAGCTAACCATGAAGTCATAGACATACTTACAATACCTAGCTATGTTTGAAAAGGAATGAAAAGGGAAATAAGAGAAAGATATGATGCTGGATCTAAAAAAATTTGAGGTCTCATGTAAGTCTTGAAAAATAATAGTGTCCAACGTCGCCGAGCTCGTGACAGTGAATTGGTGTATAAATATGTGGAGTTTGACATTTTGGTAAGTTATCAATATGATAGTATAAAATTTTGAGGAAGATGAAGTTGCAACGATTTACTTATATTGGAGGGTTTAAATTGGTGGTAAACATGGTATTGTTAGATGTTTTAATTCAAATGTAGTTCTAATTCAACGCCTCTAAACCATATTTAAAACCATATTTCTAACTCTCTATCGAGCCAAAATTATGAATTTGATCTTTACTGTTGTACTATAGATAGATGATACTACTTTGTGTGCTTTTACTAAGATGATTTTCTAGGAGCATGATGGCTCCTAAACATTGTTTAGGTCAAGCATTGGCCGCTAGATGTGGGAGGGTTTTGGGTATTATAACTTTTTGCTCAAATGAAGTGCAAGGGTTTTTGTGACCTAGCTTCTATACCTTCTTTTATATATGCCATCTTCTACAATGTCCTATAGGACTATTGGGATGGTGTCTGGCTATGGCATTTGTAGAGTGTTCATTATATCTATACCTGTATGCATATAGGAAAGTTCCTTCCATATTAAGAGATTGTCTTCGCTTCCAAAGCGTGAACAGTGGACATCAAAGAACTAAGCTTTAAAGTCAGTTTAGAGTGGACATCAAAGAACTAAGCTTTAAAGTCAGTTTAGAAGTAAGATAAGATAAGATAAGATAAGCATTTTAACGTCGCGCCACAAAGGCAGCATCCAATTGGTCGCGCCACAAAGGCAGCATCCAATTGGACATGCGACGGAACAGTACATGAGGGGACCGAAGTCCTGAAACTGAACGGGGACCGAAGTCCTGAAACAACACAGACGGCCCTAGGCCCATAGAAAACAGAGGGACCAAAGTCCCTGTAAAACAAACATCTAGTTTTTATGCTTATATGTTTACAGATGTTTATATATTTACATGTTTTCAGTTCAGTGTTACCGTTATGCAGCTATGTATACCCCAGCCATGAATCACGAGGCCACTGGTCACGAATGATCGCAGCCCCACCCCTATAAACTGCCCACTTACGTTGTGCTCTCGCTTCCTGCACTTTACGCAGCTCCTCTCTTCGGCAACTGAGATGGATGAGCGTGAGATCTTCCTGTACTGAAAATGTGGTGCCCCGAGGATATCTGCCATGTTGGAGCACATGCAATCTGCCCTGACGCGCTCGGAAGCGGACCAAAATATGTCGAGGCCGGTCTGGTCGCTGAATCCCCACCCTGTATGCCACCTCTATTCCTGGAGAAGGGATGTGCATAATATCTCTAAAGAAGCGCCCTGCCTCCTCTACATCCGATCCACTACTTGATTCGGGCAGGCCTACAATGCGCAAATGCAGAGCTCGGTCCTCCAGAGTCCCGCTGTGCTCTGGGCATCCTGTGTGAGAATTATCTGCACTATCTGAATGACATGCTGGCATGGAGGTATCTACCGGCTCTGTCTGTGTTGCAGCCTCTGTGTAGGATATCTCTACTGCCTCTGTACCTGCCTCTGTACCTGCTGCCTCTGTTTGTGTAGCAATTTCCGAGCAAGTTGGGGCCACAGTCTGAGAGGCTGCGTCCATGACTTCTTTAACCAGAGGAGCTTGTGAACTCAATATAGAGGAATAGAGCTGGGTAAGATACGCATACAAAGCTGTTCGATCGATGAGAGCAAGGTCTCCTTCGTATTCCACTTGCTTCCAGAAATGATGAATAGCATCCTGAATTGGCGCATCTCCAGCTCGTGTACCTGGGAAACTGCTTCGTGATTTGCAGCCTCAAGTTTGGCATGGCTATTTGCAGACCTGGCACATTTCTGGGCCAGTTCCCGCTCTGCTCGGGCCATCTGCTGCCTCACCACGGTACAAGAAAGCGCAAAAGAAGATTCCGACAAAATGAATACAGGAGGCGTTAACTATTTGTTGAAAATACCTGAATTGGGGCTGACCGAAAAACCTGCAATCCAAGGGAAAGATCGATCCGTAAACAGGGCAGAGTTTCCAAAAGCAAGATCGATCTGTGAACAGGGCCGAGTTTCCAAGAGCAAGAAGTTTGTTCTATAACATTATTTTCCAACAACAATTAGTCCCAGCAAAACCAAATTTGTATTCTCCAATAACAATTAGTCCCAACAAAACCAAAAATTTTGCCAAGACAAAATGTTGCTCGGCAATTGGCACATAACGTTAAGAATGCTGGTTGTCACATGCATCTATAGACAAAACTTCTAAGAACTAAGCTTTCAAGTCAGTTTAGAAGTAAGTGCTGTAACATTATTTTTCAACAACAATTAGTCCCAGCAAAACCAAATTTGTATTCTCCAATAACAATTGGTCCAACAAAACCAAAATTTTGCTAAGACAAATGTTACTCGGGTTGGCACATAACATTAAGAATGTTGATTGCCACATCGTGCATCTATAGACAAAGCTTCTAATTATCGATCTATCCAGCGGTGAAAACATTGCTATCACTACAACAATTACGTATGAACACATATGAACACATGAAGGCCTAGAAACCTACGGGAAAGCCTACAAATGTTCCATTTCTTTCCTCCCTATTAGGTATTCATATTGATAATGGAGCCAGACTTACTCGTGGTTCTAGCTGCATCACATTTACAATGGAACATGGCATGAGCACTACAATGACATTGTAGGAGCAGAAATGAATTCACGTGGTCAATTGCGTTGGTAGCAAATGAGCGTTGCTTGGAAATTAATGAGATGGCACTGCAGTTTGATCCTTGCCTCTGCAGATACTATAGCTTGGAGAAAGCTTTGAAGCCAAAATGTAAATAAATCCTCTATGCAACAGAAGGCCCCTGCAGATACTATAGATTGGAGAAAGCTTTGAAGCCAAAAAAATAAATCCTCTATGCAACAGAAGGAGCATAAAGCCTCCTTTTTCTATGGAGAAACTTAGCTCCCTGGAACAGGGTAATTTGAACTCTTCATGTTAAGAAGATACGTGTGCGTTTGTGGTATAGTAAAAGTGCATGATCAATGTCTAAAGGGGAAAGAAGTAACCCATATGTGCATGATAATAGCAACTAAGACATAAACATGGAGAACATTCTTTTCCATTCTTGTCTTTTTGCATTTAGTTAGACTAATATCAAAATGCTTCTTCTGTGGGAGAATGAGTCATGATATGCTCTTTTATTCCTAAAGAATCTTATTGACACCAAGTAAAAAGAGATCATATAAGGACATTTCACCACAGAAGATCAAGTCACATTCTTATTTAAACTCACATCAAATGCATGTGTAAGCAACAATCCACAAATGTCGAGCTTGCCTCTTGCACAATAGTCTAGCTTCTTTGGAGAATAGAAAAGAGGTCATCTGATCAATAGCAAAGGAACAAAATATTAGACTCCATCAGTGGTTATTAGTGTAGACCCTCCAAATCCTTTTGAGTGATCTCTGAATTAAATATTAAAACGTCTGTTCTAGCTCTACTGCTAGAGCCTATAGCATGTTTTAAGATGATTATTTACGATCAGGACCATAGATCTCAATAGAGTTTATACTAAGCCCAAAAAAATCTTCATAATGAAGCGCCAGAACAATACAATAAACTGCATGTTTATGGATATGTTTGCTTCTACTATACAACAGGAGAAAAAAGTACTGATTTCGATATCCAGCTATTAGAAACAATCATCTAGAGGTGAGGCAAAGTATTATAAGAAAGAGAATTTCCAATTTTCTTAGCATCCAAGTCTGTAGATTCCGCTCATACATGAACCTATAAAGGCATCTTTCTCAGTTTGCAAGCACTACTGCATTCATATTTTGTGTAGCATATATTGATATCTACTATATAAACATCTATGTTAGATAAATGCATGATCAACAGTACCTATTGCGACATAGTGGCATTTTCATAGACAATAGCCCTCAAATTGTGCTTCAATAAACAAAAACTAATTTGAAATCTTCATGTCACAGTTTACCCCGCATGACAAAAGAATTTGATTTGATTTTCTTTCCTCCCAAAAGTATCAGCCAATGCTTTAATGATGGAACCATCTGTGAAACAAAGCATGAACGTTATAATTTATGGAGCGTATAAAGTCGGACAATTGTGAGAGTTGAAAAATTACTTAGATGGCAAGGATAAGTCTTTTTATCAGAAAACATTATCCAATCTTCGCTTATGCTATTCAAGGTTTAGAACTTCCTCTTGTTTCAACACCTGTGGAATCAAAACCTCTTTCTCCCTACTTTATGCAGCAGAAGAAGACAAACAAAGTGCTTAAATAGGAAATTAATGGAACATGAATGAAATCCTTACATCTAACCCTTAAACTTGTGGGAGTTCTTCCTTCTTTCGTGTTTTGAATTTTGGCAAGACTTGTTTCTTACAACAGAAAACTCTTGAGAGCAGAAGCAAAAAGACCATTGGGAAGACCGTTGCAAGCCTGAATCTTGGACATTACATGCTTCAGGAATGTTTTGCCAGTAGAAGTCTGCATTTAATGGCACGAAATTAGACCATATATTCTCTTATTGAATAAGAAGTCAGCAATAGAGGAATGATAGGCAGCTTGATCATTCCAAACAGGCAATGGGCTGCATCAACAAATTTGAGAAGAATTCACCTTTAAAAACTCCTTCGTGCCTCTTCTTTCATGCATCCTATTGCCGCATTGATATGTCCTTGTGGGTGCTTGCAAGAAGTAAGCTGGGACCGATCCAGTGTCAGATCTTGCAAGCCCTCTTGCCCCATGCTGGAAATGTAAATAGAAGGCACCTAAAGAAACATTTTTAGGAAAAGAGAAAACGAAATGCTGGCTAAAACTGAACCTGGAAAAGGAAAAGATCAACGAAATGCTTCTCATTGCAAAATGTTAATTTGACAATACTCACCTCTTTTATATGTACATGAGAGACAATATTGGGATGTTGATGAAGTTATTGCTCCAAAATTGTAAATTTTGTAGTCCCATACAACATCCATCTAGCAAATAAAACACAAAGTAAACATACCTATGTTTCTTGGATAAAATCTTATTTGCATACCATGATCTCTCCGGAACCATCCCCTCCTGTGTGAATTTTCCACAATCAAAATGACACCATGTTCATCATCATAAACAAAAGGCTAAGAACATAGATATACCAAGAACAACCTTCCAAATCTCACGATTCCTGGCTACCTTATTATAAAATTCCCAAAATCTTGTAGCAAAAAGAAAAGAGATGCAAAGAATCACAATAGACAGAGAGAAAGGTGTACTTTGATGATGCATAATCTCTGCACATTCACGCAAGCATCTCTCCATTGCAAACTTTCTATGCTTCAGATTAGAAAATAATTGCAATTTCTTTCAACGGTGTTTGTTCAAATACTCTAAACTGCTCCAATGGCAGAATACCACAGTAGGTGCCAAGTTCGAGGCAGAGTTAAGAGGAAGCAGAGGTAAGGCAAGTAAATCCGACACCATTAATCGCACCCTAAAAACTGGCTGCCATTTTTTAGGCAAAGAAACGTAGAAGACGGAATATATTTTAGTCTACCAAAAGCCAAGCTTGAAAACTTCTGCAGGAATTTCTAACGGAACGGGTTTTGCAAAAGAACTCGTAGATCTGGCTCACCTTTGTAAATGCACTCTCCATTGGCATCTCCATTTCGCATTTGGCAATGCATGCAACACGCGTTTTCGCTAACATGCAGTCAGGCAAATCGATCTGCCACTTTTCGAAAGGGGCGAAATCTAATTTAGAAAGGGAAAATTGGAACCACGTCACTACCCAAATTTTTTTTCAATTTTTGGATATCGGAATTTTTTTCCGTCTCCAAAAAGCCCCGAAATCCAAAAAGCCCCGAAATCTTAGTGATATCACTTAAAAGAAAAATCTAAAAAGTTTTTGGAACGTCGGAAAAACCGAATTTAATAAATAGATATGCTATTAAAATTCTGAGGCAATACCGAATTTAATAAATAGATATGCTATTAAAATCCTGAGGCAATGTAAAATGTTCTCTTTCCATTTCTCTAGATTTGAATTTCTGCAACTGAAATCGCTATTGCATTCATTGATTTACTTTTTTGTCCTTACATTTGAAATTTGAAATATTATGCGGGGTCCATTTCAAGTTTTTGGGTGTTAATATATGTGCTCTGCTATTGAAGAAAGTTCTTGATAGATGAAGTTCTTGATATTTGCAATTCTACCCTCAAACTCAAACTGTAAAAGAAGGTCGTGACTTGGACACTAATATGGCAAACCATGTGGTATGCTCATCATGTGTCTGACAGGATCCTATACTATGATGAGAACTGGAAAGACTGAGTTAGCTATGCAATTGCTTTTAAACATGCTAGCTGAGGGTTGTGGTCAATGTCAGCTACTGCTAGTTTGCTAGATTGTCCACATAAGAAGAAGACAAAACAAGTCAATGTGATGTTTTTCAAAAAGCGAGTCCTGAATTTGGTCTTGCTGAAGGGACTAATATATTTGCAAAGTGGAACATTATGATATGCTCGCAAAGCTTTTGATAGATTTTTCATGTCATAATCTGATATTATATTATGTTATTATTACTTATGCTCAAAATGGAGGATGAGGTGGCCCTACAAGATATGTAATCCAAAGGCTATATGTTTGATACTTCCATTCGCTGAAAGAGATTTGATCATGTCCACTCAATTTAGAATGCATTTCAAGGAGTCAGATCTGTTATAGCATCTATTATACAAGTTTTGGTTGCAAACTAATTGATTATTAGCTTGCTACTCCTTTTAAGTACATATGGCCTGCACCTACTAAGTTCCACCTTCTTTACAATAACCATAATGTTCCAGACCATTCTACCAGGATGCTTGAAGAAAGTCCAGATGTTTCATCCTGTAAGTTCCTTAGCAGTGGTCATTTGCAGATTGATTTTTCTTCCACTTGAAGAGATTATGATCATACAAACGTTCAACTATTATTATCCCTTGGTTCAATTATAGCACCCTAAGTTATTTTGGGTCATTGAATATCTTAGGGTGATTAGGGCAAAGGTTAAATTTGTATAATCGTGTGAATACAGATTATTTATAGTAGTGCCTTATCCATAGCTCGGTGAACAGTGCCTTGAGCTAGGTGGGATTGCAAACGCAGATCTAGCAACCGCCTATGGATGCCAATGGAACAGATACATGGATCACCGAATCACGGTGGTCCTCAACTTTGTATATTTATTTATTTATTTATTTATTTATTTATTTAGTCTTGCTCACTTAGGGCCTTGAGGCCATGGAGCACAAAAAATACACACAGAATATTCACTGTAA
>JAANSK020157116.1:0-15144 GCA_011763485.2 Isoetes engelmannii
TACAAAAAACAAAAGAAAAAACACTTTCGCGCTGAAATGGAATCACGAAATTTCCATTTTTAATGAAACTGTGCTTTTAGTTATAAAATTAGTATAAGGACTATGATCATACTAGTAGTGATTATGAAAGGCATTTAGTAAAAACCACTATTGCATGTAGTAAAAACCACTCTTATACCGGTTTTCATCATGATTATATATGCAAGTTCATTTTTGGGGGCCTTGTGCCTTTGCAACTACCACCACCATCACCAACACCACCACCCTTTCCAAAATACACACCCTTCTTTTCAATGTTGATACCAATATCTTCCAGTTCATATTCTTCGATGCTGCATGCAACAATGGGCCATCGACATCATTAGATATACCCAAAACACCCTTGCAACTACCACCGTCCTTACCACCACCACCACCACCATCAAATTCATCAGTAGCAGCAGCATCAGCATGAACATCACTACCACCACCGTCGTCATCACAATCATCACCAACATCAGTATGAACATCCTGAGAGAGCTCTTCCATATTATTTTAGCTATAGATAAAGCAATCACACGTCGAGCCCTTGGTTGACAATGTACGACAATCCACCAGTTTGTATCATTAGGATTCTCATGGATAAATATCTGTTCAACCTGACTTGGAAAAAACAAAATTTTCTTTTCATCTCAGACAATACAACCCAGCGAGAATGCCATGGCTATCTATACCAGCAATTGTCACAGATTTTGTTTGTCCACGCCATTGTAAAGGGTTACTCCAGATTAAAGTATGAATGACCTGTATCATTTTTTTTGTGGACAATTTAATACATTGTACTGTTGTCAGAATGATCGCGGCTGCGTTCTTTGATACTTAGATTGCTTACTTAAATGTTATTTGTGCATTTCTTCGTGCACCTTATCTCCTTAAATAATGTGCAACTTCTTCACTCCAGAAATATCGCCAGGTGATTGACAAGGTGAAATCCGTCAATCGCCTCGTATTTGTGTATCCGTTCCAGTTGGCCACTCTATCCCGGCTTGTGTAATTGTTAGAAGTGGAAATTATTATAAGAAACTTACTCTATCCCTATTAAATGGTCCAGAGCTTGCTTCTATGTTCCCTAATCACCGCCCTTCCTGCCCTTCTTCGTCTGTTCGTTCTAATGGGCCTCCCATGTCTCCTGTACAGTCCTCTCCTGCAGCTCCGTCTGCGCCTATTACATCTTCTCCTGTGCAAGTTCCACTCCCAATGTCAAGTGTTGATAAGACTTGCGCTGATGTGATGCCTGCGCCAACTGCATCTCCCTCTTTGCAAGTTCCAGTCTCAATGGCAGGTACAGATGAGTCATGTGCTGTTGTTTTATCTGAGGCAACTCAGCCCATGTCTTCAGTCCAAGATGAAGGTGCCATTGGTCCTATAGCTATGGTGATGTCGTCAGTACAATCTCAAGCACCTTGGCAGGAGGTACATTGGAAGAAGGCTGCCAGGAGAAAAGCTGCCGCCTCCTGTGATCCTGACTACAGAAACAAAAAGTCTCGTCCTCGAAGCATTGGTTGGTATGATATCCAGGTGTTTGTTGCTGATCCACAAGTTATGGACAACGTTGTACAAGAGAGGTGATTAATCCCTCTTTACAGATTATGATCCTTTAGGAGATTGAGGTTTCCAGGTAGTTTTGCTCAGAGGGTTCTTATTCCCCGCTGGGTTTTAAATCTAATCTACACCTCGGCCTTGTGTACTGGTTATTTTGATTTTTTGGTGAATATATATCTGACGTCCTTCAAAAAAAAAAAAAAAAAAAAACTCTCTATCTTCATGTATGTTCATGAGATCCCACTTTTTTGGTCTATGCATGTCTACATGCTTCTTGTTTTTGTTTTTCTTAAAGCATATGTGCTTGAAAACCATAGCAAGGTAAGCATTAAATGCTCTGCTTATTCATACCAAGCATAATAATCTCCTAATCAGTTGACATTCCATATTCCTTACAAAACCACACATTGACAAGTTCAAACGGCATGCAACAAAGTTACAAGTAAGCTTCGCTCGTACGTCTAAAACGTACATGCAACCACCTCTTACACGACAACCACATCGTCATCATCTGGTATCTAGATGTGGCACCTCAACTAAATTAGAAAACACGTTCCAAATTTATATACTAAACCAATATTGTTGTTCTCATTCTTGACCAAAAGCAGGAACTCAAAACCACAACACATCTACAACAAAATTGACATCTGCGACATATCAATGTTTTCTTGCTTCAATGTCTTTTTGCTTCTTGCCGACATAAGTTTACAGTTCATCGTACTTGTCAATCGTAATAATCTCTAGTTCAAGCACTTGCCAAGCACAAAAACCTAATTGCAAAATAACTACTGCGAAGTTTCTACTTAAAGCATACCCTTACTAAGCGTACATAACTTTGATGAAACGTAGAAGTTTCCCAGTTCCTCTTCGTTTCTCCTATCCTCCTCTTTTCCAAGCCTGCATTTCTGCTATTTTTTTTTCTAGTTTCACATTCTCAAAGTACTTTTGTGCGTGGGGTACAAATCTTGCATCTTCTGATTGTCAATACATATCTGCAGGTTGTATGCAACGATGAGGTTGTGGAATTGGAAACCTACAAAGAACTTTTGAAAAATGGGACAGATTTAAGTTCTTTTGTAATAGCCCATATCGTTGCCCTTGATTTTATTCCTAGGGATGCATCAAACAATGTGATGGATGCAGAACATGAATTATCTAGCACCCAATCCATAGAAGAGTTTTTTACTTATCCCAAAGCACAGTATGAGGGAATTAACATTTCTCATCATAAAAGTTCCAAGAGATCATCTGGATTATTTTGCTCATGATATATATAAGACAAGACTCTACAAGGCTGATTGATGAAGAGCAAAGAGAATCAAGTCATGTTGGGAGGAAAGTCTACTGGATATACTACACTAAAGCATATGTTTGGACAGCACTTGCTCTGCTAATGATTGTGCAGATACTACATCGGCAGATAAGAAAGCTTCAATTCCCTTCCTTTAGCCACATGCATATTCATATTATCTTATTTGCCATAATATCATTTTCCACCCTTTACATTCATTGCCCCCTAAACTTTGTGATTAACATACTAAAAATGATGAGTTATCAACATTTTTGTGTGCCATCATATTGAAATTGCCACGTTAGACATTTGTTGCCTCAGAAGGTTTGCCAATTAGGTTTACTATGATTTTGGGCAATGGTGGGCCGAAATATGGGGGGTTAGGGTTAGAGGTTTTTTTTCTTTGCAACTTTTTATGAAGGTCTTCAATTTGGAAGCTTTTATTGCACCGTGTGTTTCTTTTTTTGGCCCAAAAGTTGCAGCCTGTTATAGCTAGGCGCATTCAGGATTGGGGGATATCGTTTCAGCAGGAGTAAATCTCTGCAGGGGAGTGAATCGTTTCAGAAAAGCGTCTTCTTGAAAACCGTTTCAGAGCAGCCTCTTGTTGAAGCTTCTTTGTATGTTAGGTTCAGTATAAGGCTGTTGTACGAGGCTTCTTTGTCGTCACCAATTTTCTAGGTTTTCTTTACATGTCTATTTGTCTATATCTGGCACCATTTCTGCGTCTGGCCACATTCTCTGCTTAAAGCACATATGTTTATGGCATGATGTGATCTGCTTGCTTGCTATAAACGATTTCAAAGCCAAGTATAGTTGTTTTTCTTTTTCTTGGTGTTCAATGGTGATACCCGAGTTGAATTCCTTAGGAGCATAAAAGGAAATGTATAGGTCTAAATCGTGTTGGTTTTTTCTAAGTATTTGTTGAAATTAAATTTAGGTTTTGAGCACTTGGTCTTCTTTTTCTAAGATTTCGATCGTGATTGTTGAGATTTCTTATCACATGGCATATTCGCGGGTGATCTTGGGCCGAATATGTAAAGCGAAAATTAGCTATTAAAGGTCAAATTTCGTGAGCCTAGGCTAATGCAGAAAGAATCCTAGTACCAAGGGAATTGAAGGCGGAACCCAAAAGAATTGATGAATAAATTATCAAATAAAAGACCTCCACGTCTGGAGGTATAGCTCAGTGGTAGAGCAATCGGCTGCAGTCCGATAGGTCACCGGTTCGACCCCGGTTGCCTCCTTTTTATGCTTTCCACTCGGGAGCGCAGAAAGGGACTTAGCTATGGTTCAAAAATTCATGAGTATGCTTTTTTCGAAATTGGAGAAAGCATAGCATATCAGACCCTAAGTTCGAGTCAATCAGTTTCAGAAAGCATAGCATATCAGACCCTAAGTTCGAGTCAATCAGTTTCAGAATCCCTCTGTTTTTAGGACGGATATTGAAGCAGTGGTCTGTTTTAGTGCCTGCGATGATACCACCAAAAGCTGAAGAAAAGACAAATCCATTATACGTGCAAAGCAAGAAGAAGGCATTTTGACATTAACAGCAAAGAATCCCAAAGCCGCAAAGATTGAAAAAGGATCTCGATGATTCTCACCAGCACAATTGTTGTCTAATAGTGTATCATGCCAATTCAAGCTTTTAAGCTCAACCTTTTGGATCTGCGATCGATATGTATATTAGCATGCAGCATGTTTCCAGTTGTTGCAGAAAAAAAAACCCGTTATTCTAATGGAGACGCACCCTTAGCTATGATTCTAGCTAGTCTGAGTAGGATTCTTCTACCCAATCTGAGTGGGATTGTTTGGCAGACATGAATGCTGCAAGAGATACCGAAATTGCATCCATAAAAAATACGACAATTGTACAAGATATAAGTCTGGGCTCATTATTCTGTATTCTTTGTTGGGAACAAATACGGGGGCTTATGGTTAATACAAGGGGTTATGGTTGGCTATGGTGTAGATAAGTGTTGGGCTCATGGTGTTACCTAAGAAATAATTGAGGGCCATGCCCTTGCCATTTTGGCCATAGCCACATGGCCCGAAATTATTTTTGGTTGGGCCAAGGGTAAACCTTGGATTTGTTGTTGGGTTGAAGGCATCTTCTATTTTGTACCGTCCGATTGATAATGGGACGACCTCGGCATTTCCTGCCACATGGCCATCTCGGCCATTTCTCCTGGGTCATTACGCCTCATCAGAAGACGTTATCTAGCCCATAGCGCCGTCGAGACACGAATGCCTCCTCTTTTTTTTCTGAAAGACCATAAGATAAGAGCCCGAGACTGCAGTGCGGGCCCGAGACTGGGTGACCGGGGTCGGTACGGAACATTGAGTTTCCCACCACCACCAAAGTTAGCAGCTCGCTGATAAGTTGATCTCGGTTCTTCCTCCAAGCTAAGAGCTTTAGCTTCAGCCTCAGCAACAGTTCGAGGGTCAATTGCTCTCACCATCTTTTTCAGGGTTGGGGTTAACCTTTCAATACCCTTCCACGGCTCACCTTTCAGAAACATCGGGCGCATAGAGTCGAAGGCGCGTGAATTCATATGTGTAAGCTTGGACCGACATATTCTTCTGCTCCAGCCTATAGAAAGTTTGTATCTGGTGGCACTTATGTGCCTGGGGAACATAATGGGCCTTAAAGGCTTTGGCAAACTTCTTGAAACAACACCTGTTTCGTGTCAACCCATTAGCCCTAGCAAACCCTTTCCACCATATACATGCGGCATGTGTAAGGTTTGTAGTGGCAACCCTTCCAATGTCAAGTTCCGTCGTTCCATAGGAGTTCCCAAATTCTCGCATCTCATCAAGCCAGGATTCAACATCCATTACCAGATCGGCTCCTTCCAAAGGAGTGAGTGAGCTCATGGTTCTTCCATATGCTGGTCATTGCTGAATCCACTATTTTCTGATAATCCTTTTATTACTGGACTTGTCACTCTGCAGCTCAGAGTTAGAGGATTTAGAGGAATACGAAGAGTCCGAACTAGAATCTGAACTCGCAGATGGACGTGGTCGCTTGTGCGTGCCCATGATTTGCTCTGTCAGGTGGAGGATTCGCGGTTTGTGCCCTAAGCTGAGGAACCTGTGGTCCATATTCCTAAATAGCAGGTGGTTCATTGGCTTGTAAGACGTATGCTTGCAGTTCTGCCATCTGCCTCTTCATAACAAGAAGTTCCCGCTCAGGAGTAAGACGGTCGGGGTCAACGGGATTGCCCCAATTGGTATTACGGTCCCCGTCTATAAAGAGACAAGAAATTGATTATAGATAAGTTTTGCATATGTGGTATCCATTGTTTTAATTAGAACTTGAACAACATATACAAAGTGATCTATATTGAACTTGATCCTTATTATCCCATTTAAGAGTTAAGCATAATATTGTATTATATAAAAAAATTTAATATGCCATGAAGGCTACATTTCAGAAGAACTTAAGAAAATTAAAATTTTCAATTCTTGTTACAAAAACTAGGTCCAACATCAGGAGAAGCCTAGGAAGAGTCTGGGGGAGATGGTCGATGTCGTAGCAAAGCAACTGTGGGGTCGATGGTAAGGGCAGCTGTAGCAGTAATAACAGGTGGAAACGAGGTGGCAAGGGGCGCGACCATGAACATCTTCATGTTCATCCATCCTGCCACATCTTGGCCTAGAGCAACCAATGCAAGGTCACGACGAACCAAGGTAATAGTGAGCTGCTGACTGTGGAGCTTAATGTGGCCCGGCCGCTTCGGATAATGCTTTAAGTGCCCACCAAGAGGACTCTGCCTCCCCAGCCAACTACTAAGCGACGAAGATGACCTGACCTTAATTAAAAGCTGAAAGGAAAAATCGGGGAAGGTGGTTACCCAATGTCTTAACCGCCCCTCGATTGGGGGTCTGAACTTCCCGATCAAGATCAACCGCTAATTTTTCCTCCTCGGCCTTTTCCATGTCTTCATCTATCTGCTCCGTGGTGCTCTCCGTCAAGGGTTCACCCTGCTCGTCAGGTTCTGTAGAGATGTTGATATTGGAAACATGGGAACCCATTGCAGTAAAAGCTGCGCCTTCTGGCTTGGGGGGAGGCCCTTCCAACAAGAAAGTGTGCAAGCTGAGGAGAGTATCTATTGAATCAAAGTCTTCGGAGTGGTAGCTGAAGACTTGCTGTACTAGCGGTGGAAGTTCTGGAGCTGAGAAGTCAAAGAATTCGTCCATACAATACTCAGCCAACTCGTATAAGATTTCACCCCGGGTTCTCCAGTGAAAGTTCTCCTCTGCTCGGTACATCCCTAGAATATCATCAAGAATAAGATATTCTTGGCCGTTGTCATAGACTGTGGGTAAAATATCTACGCCAGTGAGCATATGGCCCTGACCCCTGTGAGGCGGCATCTCTTGAGCTAGTTGCTTTCACCTTCGACAGTATATTGTAATCGACATACTCATCTTTCTCTTGGTCCTCTGGGGAAACGGTCTGGCCTTTCTGCTCTTCTACTTCTGCACCCATCATATACCTGTCCATGAGGATGGCGAAGGCAAAACTGACTTCGAAAAAGGTGTCACTTCCATGCTTAAGAAGGGGTTGGTCCCGCCCTTGATGGATGACCCCGTAGAATATTTGGGAGGCCGTGCGGTCACCCCCCAACATCTGTCCAAGGTAAGCCTTCTGAAGATAGAGCATGGGGGGATCTTTGAATGTGAGCATACTCTGGATTTCCCTGCATGTTTGAAATCAGATCAACTTTATGCGACAAATTATGATTAAGAATGTCATAAGGAACCTAGGGGTCCCAATGCTCTCCTTCCAGGTACCAGTAGGCGAGGTGGTTGCTGAAGGACATGGGGCTTACTGGTGGCATGGTGAAGAAGTAAGACGCTGGAGTTTCGTGGAGGAAGAAATATGGAACCCTAGCTTTTATTTCAAAAGTTAGGTCATGTCATTGTCATAATATTCAAACTCAAAATAATAATGATAATAATAATAAAACAGTTAATAATAATACTTCACAAATACAACATATTTTAAGGCAACTTGTATTGTCTTTGTCTTTATACAAAATTTGGTATACAAGCAGAGTTCAACCCAATCTACATGGAATGCTAAGGGATTGGGTCCCCTCGAATCCTACGGGCCAGGTGCAAATTCTTAGGCATAATAGTGACACGCTGAGCATGTATGGCGCAGAGGTTCGCGTCATCAAAAAGAGCCACCAGATAAGCCTCTGTGGCTTTCTGAAGTGCAAGCATGGAGAGGAGCTAAAAGCAGAGGTCGGTCTTAAACTCCTGTGCAATCTCGCGCACCAACCTTTGGAATGGTAGCTTTCGTATCAGAAGTTCAGTGGTCTTCTGATACTTACGGATCTCCCATAAGGCTACTTGCCCGGTCTGAATCTGTGGGGCTTCTTCTTAGGAGTCTTGGCAGCAATTTGAGGTCTGACCTTTTCCACAATGTTGCACCTAAGAGCTGAGGATTTAGCCTACGCGGTGTTGCCTATGGCTTGGAGGTTCGCCTTGTAATTCTTCTTCAGCTTGGTTGGTGTGGACTTCTGCTTCCTTCTGACTGGGGTGATCGTGCCTGCCCCTGTTTGCGTCGAAGTTCAGGGATTGAGACTATTAATTTGGGCCCGCTTAGCATGCTATGTCATGTACCGGACAGTCCTGCATGTCCACCTCTATGGGGTCAAGGAAACCCTCCAGGTAGTCCTAAGGAATGTCCCCCCAAGTGAACTGTTGAGTTGCCTCAACAAAGAAATACTCCGGGATATAGTGACTCTCTCCTTCATAAATGCACTCGCCATCTCCCAGGTACACATAGGCTCGGCCCTGGGTTCGTGCATCTCCCTTTGCAATCTCTATCACGTCAGCAGCATCTGCCAACTCCATAACACTAGCAGCCTCCTGCTTTGCCAGCTCTGCTGGAGCTGTATCTTCAGAAAGAGAGGATGTAAATATAAAGGGTTTTGACGTTGTCCGGACTGTAGTCGAGTGTGTAAGTCTCGTCGATGGCGTTTAGCTTGCGAAGGAATTTAGGGGTAAAGTGGAAGATAGGAAGGGGATGGGTTTATTAAAGACGAATCGTCGGACCAACTGGTTTAAGAAGATCTTATAATGTCAGGGGTCTTAGCTAGCTTGATACCTAGTGTAGCCATAAAATGTTCCACGGTCATATGCTCGGGTGAGATGGTCTGGCAGGTCCTAGCCATGGTGGAGAGGCGTGGGTATAGGTAGACAAGGCAGTAAGAGCAAGATGGCTATGGTAGAGCAAGCTCTGGAGTGGCAGCTATGGCAGACGAAGTCCGGCGTACAGCAGCTAAGGAGGACAAACCTCGGTATACGACGGCTATGGCGGATGCCCAAATTCAAAAAGTTATGAAAAAAAAGTTAGAAGAGAAACTTTTTCAAAACATTAAAGTTGAATCTTAACTTTTTATTTTTTTAAATTTATATGGCAGAAATACGCAAAAATGTACGTTGCACTGCAGGGCCTAATACGTCTCAGAATTCAAATTTAAATGGGCATAAGCATGCTACACCCTACCACAAAAAGTACTAATAAGGGACCATAAAACTACCTAAAAAAGTACATAATACTGGGTACTGGGTATTTGTATAATGCCTCAATAACTAACAAACGTTAAATTGGATACATTTATTTTTGCTTTTAATAGTATTATCTTTATCTTAACCTTCAATATTGACATACGTTTGACTTTTATTTTGAACATTTGAACTAGTTTTGATGAAAAGAACATGGAAGCAGTACCCAATCCAGAAGTACCTAGTGTGGGTACTTTGGTAGGTTCCAAAAGTGGTAGGGTGTAGCATGCTTATGCCCAAATTCAATTTGGTCTGGGAGTGCAACATTTGGTTCTTACCTCCTAGAAGTTTTTTTTGATGGGGCTTTTTGAGGTTCCTAGCTAATTCGTATATGCCCTACTAGCACGCACTAAAATCTCCTCGATCCGAGCTGCCTACAAGAAGTTATGGCCACTTGAAATACAAGACCTATGTTAGCCTATTACATCCTAATCGTTCTAGTTAAATGGCCATGGCCAGTGCTATGATTCGGTGTACTGAGATCATGGCTCTGATACCACTGTGACAATCCCCGACGCTATATGATGCTCCCATCGTATAGATACGGGAAATCCCCCTTCCCATTAGCACAACTACTGAGTCGGGCCCTCCGTCTACCCCCGGCTACTCGGGATGAGCAAGTACCCGAGGGAAGGACACGGAGGTGTCATTGGCCTCCCATTCTTTCTCTGGTACATCCTATACGGTGAAAACGTACATACGTGTTAGCACAAGCACATTACATAACAATAAGATGCCATCTCAAGGGCTGGCCCCTCCATCATGAATTCAAGTAACATAATCATACATCAATATGAACCATAAGACACATAAGTAGGCTCTACCCTGGCTCAGACTCAATGGGGTCAACTGACGTTCAGGGCCTCAAGATAACAACAGACAGAGTCATGACAATGGCGTTGGCTGGCATAGAACAATGGCTAGGGTAGTCCACTCCATCCACCCCTCCTATGCATACTTTGGAGACAGACTGAGACATGCTATAACTTGATTGTAGCCTTCCGGAGAATTAAATCCCATGGAATCACCCTATGAGACCTACTCCAGGTTGTATTTTCCGGGTCCGATGAGGCAGGAAAGGGACAAGTCCCCTCCAGGAGCATAATGATTCTATGCGCCCCCTCAGGCGAACCACACCCGTAACCATTGATCACATCTTCACGTTGAGGGTTCTGATGGAGGACAGTCGAAACCATATGCGAGACTTGTATTGTTGCTTTGTAGACTTCGCAAAGGCTTTTGACACTGTACCTCGAGAAAAGTTGTGGACAAGATTGTGCCAACTGGGTGTGCCAATGGATATCCAGAATGCGGTTTACCAACTGTACAAGACTTGCTCGGGCCAAATGCAGCTGACAGGACAGCCATGCACCAGCAGTATTAGGGTCCGCCAAGGATGCCTTCTCTCGCCAACAATGTTTGGCCTCTACATTGATCAGTTGGAACACTGGCTCGCAGACAGTGGGGGTAACGGGATCCAACTTTTGCATCAGGTCATCAGGCAGCTCATATATGCAGATGATGTCGACCTACTAGCTCACACTCCGGAGGATAGTCTCACCTCAATGTCCTGGATGCATTCTGCCAGGCCATAGACATGTGCATCAATCTAGCCAAGCCTAAGGTTGTCCACATTTCATCCTCACACCACTCAAGCCCTCTTTCATTCACGTACCAGGCGTAAAAACGTGGAGGTGGCGCCCACATACAAGTATTTAGGAGTGGAGTTCCCTTCTACACTATGTTGGGACACTTCTCGGGGTACAATGCAATCACAAAGCTTTTCCTGGGGTACAATGTCAAAAGTCTTTGTGAAGCCTACAAAGTTGTGGGAAAAGTTCTGCTCTATGGCTATTGTTCTGCATTGTATAGAGCGCTCTCTCGCGAAATTTTTGTGGAAAAAGTTGTGGGCACAAGCATTACATAAATCCCACGCTGGCACAAGGTCCACAATGCTACCTGCGTTTATATCTGCCCATGAAAGAGCGCAGGCTCATCGCCTCCATTCGCATAGGTGCCCACCATCTTCGAATTAAGACAGGCAGATGGATTGGAGAGCCACACCAGGATAGGACTTGTAAGTGCTGTAGATGGGAGCCGTCAAGAATGAATGTCACACTTTTTAGACCTGCCCAGCATATGATTAGATCCAAATACGCTACACTGCCTTGGTCAGGCCTAATGAGCTGCTACACATGTTAATGGGCACGACTTCAATGCGCTCACTAGGATCATACATACATGAGGTGATGGATATGAGGTCCCAGATAGCTTGGAGTGCCTAAAACATGGCATCATGGACATTTTTGCTAAAAAGTGTCATGTTACAGTGTTTAGCAAATGTTACATTGCTAACATGTAATTTTATCCCTAGTAAAATAGAGTGGTTGCAGAAGAAAACGTTGGTACTAATATGCCCCTAAAAACAGAGTGTTTTGCTAAAATGGCAATAAGTTTTTTGTGACTTCTCAAAAAAGAAAATGCCCTTCAAGAAGTCTATAGATGAGAATAAAACCTTTTCCAATGTTAAAGCAGAGTTGGAATTTGCAAGTTACAGTGTTTTGAATTTAAGAAACTGAACTCCACAAAAAGCATAACTTTTGAATTCGAACTTTAATTTAGATAAATTTACTTTCGTTAGATGGATCATGTTCTAATCTATAATGTTTGTGAAGACAACTTTTGAATTTGATGAGCCATAAAACTTACATTGAGCATTATCAAAATGCCCAACCTTTGATGGTGCAGAGTACGTGACATGTACATCGATTCTTCAGGCAATAAGAGTGCTCCCGCTAGTCCCCCCAAGGGAAGAGGCAACAAATGCAAATTGCCTGCCAACCATATCCATCAATTGTGTCATATCACCCCGATAACACTTATGTTCCTGAATACAAACAATGTCAGAGTGAAACTGACGAAGTGCCAAAGAAACACGGGGCCCTCTTGCTATTAGAGGACCGCACCCCCCTCGCATTCCAACTTAAAATTGACCTATTCATCCCGGAGGAGAAGCACTCATACAAGCCACCCTATCCACAGGGTCCACTTCCAACACCAGAGGATTAATCCTCGAGATGTGATCAACCTTATCTGCCCAGCTGACCACACTCGGGAGGCCTGACGGAGCCCTCCTTCTGCATCATCCCCATCAATACCCTCCATTCTCACCCGCTCACCAGGTTCATCTTCCAATGCCAAGGGGTTAATCTCTGGAATGCGGTCCACCCTCTCAGCCCCAACACACCGACCGAGATGCTTCATGAAACCCGGCTACCTGCCTATCAAGAGAGCTGCCAACCAAAACGCCCTCATGCCTACTCACACCATCATCACCTGAGCCAGATGGACGGCTCTGATCAGGGCCAGAAATGCCCACAGACCTACCCACACCAAGATCAAATGTACGACCCTCACCTGGAGCCCCACCGCCACCCCCAGCTCTGCCATAAGAGGGGCGACCAGCAGCCCCCCTGCCAGACCTGCGCACACCATGGCCCCTCCCTATGCCACCAACTACATCACAGGGAAGACTCCGACCACCACCAATAGCCCCTGCATTCGAAGGCTGGACATTGCCCCCTACACAACCACCAGCAGCCCCGGGTGAGGTTCGAGCAGTATCAGGGTCACATGGGAGCACAATGGATGGGAAGATACGCTGGATCTCCAAACCATTAAGAAGCTGCAGCCGAAAATGAAAATGCCAAGGACCACTTCGCACCGGAATAGAGGTGGGCACAGGCTGCAAAGCAGGCAAAGCAACACATATCTTGGGGACCTGTACAATGGAATGAGCCAGATGCACCTCCATTTCAGATCATTATCCTCAGATGTTGTCTAGCCAGGGTGCTGTTATTTCCAGGCCCTCTAAGACGGTGTTTCGTTTGAATACCCATTTCTTGGCAGATGAGGACTTCTCGTCCAGTGTCAGGAGTTGTGGCTTGACACCTTCTTCTCTGCGAGTGGTATGTCGGGCATGGTGACAGCCTTGGCCAGGGTCAAGTGCTTTGCAAAGGTTTTTGATAGGCAGCGGGTTCAGCAGGAGCAGAGAGAGCTTCATTTGCTCTATCAGAAGCTAGAGCGTCTTCGGGCGCAGCCTTCCGATGGCATTCGTAAGAATGAGGTATTGCAGCAAATTATTTCCCTTGAGCAGATCAAAGTGAGGGAGGCGCGGGTGAAGGCTGGCCTCACTTGGTTGAAGGAGGGGAGTACTAGCTCAGCAATCTTCTTTAGGGCGGCAAGGCAGCGTCGGTATGCAACTTCTATGACGTCCCTTGCTCTGCCGGATGGTCATATTTTGGTGGATCCTGCTGATTTGCAGAGGTATGTGCATGATCATTTTTCGGGGTTTTTTGCTCAGCACTCTCTACCCTATGAGAAAGAAATGCAGGAGCTTGTTCTGGCAGCTGTTAAACCATCTATCTTGCCTCATCAGCGTGGTGCCTTGGAGCAGGACCTTTCTCGGGAAGATTTAGCGACTGCATGCATGTGCATGGCTAAGCATAAGTGTCCCGGGTTGGATGGTATTTCGGTGGAATTCTTCCAGACTTATTGCGTCCGGAGAGTCAGTGTATCAGGTTTATCTTGAGCTCTTGCGTTCCTCTCAGCTGGATAGCATTCTGAACACTGCTTGCATCTCCTTGACCCCGAAGGTGAAGCAGCCTTCCACGATTAATGATTGGAGGCCTATCTCTTTGTTGTCCTCAGTGTATAAGTTTATTGCGAAGGCCTTGGCGGAAAAGCTCAAGCTGGTTTTGACTTCCTCCATTAGTAAGGTGCAGTCTGGATTTATCCCTGGCAGGAATATTTTGAATAATGTTGTTGCAGCTTATGAGGGTCTGTACTGGGCTAGGAGGACTGGCCAGGAGGTTGCCTATCTTAAGCTTGATTTTGCAAAAGCTTACGATAGTGTGCGTTGGGAGTTTTTGTCTAGTATGCTTTTGGCCATGGGGTGTAGTCCCCGTTTTACGGACACAGTTATGAAACTGCACATGTTTGCGCGTGCTACAGTGGTGTGTCAGGGCGAGCCCTCTTCCTTCTTCTCTCTGGGAAGAGGTGTTCGACAGGGGTGCCCTTTGGCTCCCTTGTTTACTATTGTGGCAGAGGCATTGTCCCAGTTGCTCTTGTCTGCGGTGGAGGAGGGTGTGGTGGATGGTCTTTGGATGCAGGATGGCAGCCAGCAGATCATCAATCAGTTTGCAGATGATACTTTCCTCTTTCTGGTGGCAAAAGAGAGGAACTTGCGCGATGTTAAAGGTTTGCTGGATATGTTTTCTTTGGCTTCTGGTTGCCTTTTGAATTGGGGGAAGTGCTCGGCATTGTGAGCCTTGCAGAGTCCACTTCCACCTTGTCTGTCTCTCTTTCCTTGGAAGGTGCTTCCGGAGAATGCATGCACCATACTTTTGGGTATTCCTTTTGGGGGTGACATCTCTCTGGGCAGAGTGTGGGATGAGATTCTTCAGGGACTGCAGAAGCATCTTAATTGGTGGAAGGTAGTAAGTTGTCCATGGCAGGCCTGATTACTGTGGCTAAGTCCATGCTGTGTAGCACTCACATTTATACATCGTCCGCCATGTTAGCCCCTGAGAGTTAAGATGTAGGAGTTGGATGAGATTGTTCGTAACTTTGTTTGGGGAGGGGATTCTGAAGGTGTGGTAGTTAAAGTGGCTTGGTGGAAGTGTCTTCGC
>JAANSK020157227.1:0-15141 GCA_011763485.2 Isoetes engelmannii
CACGAGTGACCCGGACAAAGCCGTTGTCGTTCGTCCAGCACTTCCTGGATGTAAGATCCTAGAGTTCCCACGACGTTTGAGCAAGAGATGGAGGGCCTGGCTTCGTATCTCCAACTGCGGGTACTGTTCCCAAATTTGCTCATAAGCGGGGCAGGTCTGTAAGGCATGTTGTTCGTCTTCAATGATAACCTGATGGTAGCTTCGGCATGTTCTACTCTCGCGTGCTTCCTTTGTCCATCGCCCTATCTCAATGCGGAGGTGGTGGCCCCTTGTGCGGATGGAGGCGATCAGTCTACGCTTCTTCATAGAGGGGGTGAGCAGATATTGCCAGGGGCCTCGGGCGAGCGTGAGATTAACCTACAGTCTGTAGTGCCCAAGTTTGACCTGTGATAGGGCCTCACTGTCCCAGAGTTTGCCAAGGAAGCAGGTGTCAAGGTATGTCTTTAGCTCTTCATGTTCCTGTTTCGTGCGAACCTGCACGCACCTGTATGGCTGGACGTTCCATTGGGATAGTTACTGCACCTGTTTCTCTTTCCAGCAGGTTTTAAGACGTTGAGGGCCCCGTACCACTGCTACTCGTGGTAGCCGGTCCTTATCCATGTGAGCCACTTTCTGGAAGTACAGGAGGTGATGGCAGATTGCCGCCCTCTGTAGCAGAAGGAAACCTGCTTCCTGGAGCAGTATCTGGTACGAGACTGTCTGCTTCACTCCCAGGGTGCGTGCCAAGAAAGCCTTTTGCACTCGTTCCAGGTCAGCCCAGATGGTGGCGGAGACGACGAATCCCCTGACTTCTACTCCGTACAAGAGGACTGGCTCTACCAGAGCCCTAAAGAGGCATGCCTGGTGCTTCCAAGCGTAGAGCCTGGTGCTTCGCATGCGTCTGCAGCCTCCGTGAGTACCTCGATCAGTCGGGTGGTCTGCTGCTCCAATGTGGGGAGCTGCAGTATCTCCGTCAGGCTCGACTGACTGGGCATAGTTGTCTGCTCCCTCATAGTCCAGGCACAGTTTGGGCCGCGGAGGCGTTGAGGGCACGACCCACTGGTGCGTCTGGATAGCCACACTGAAGAGGAGGGGTACGTGGTTAGAGTCCACTTCCTCGTCGCCGAACGCAGTTCCCACGTCCAATTGCATGAGGAGGTGCAAGTGCTGCTCCTCCATGAGGACATAGTCGACCACACTGCGACCGCCACTCTAGTTCTCCTGCCGGCAGGTGTATTTGCCCGATGACGGCCACTGGCCCAAGCCATTGCAGATTACGATATCAAAGATGCTCCCGAGCAGGAGGAGCTGCCTTCCATAACGTGTGACCTATGTGTCCTCTGACAGTCTAGGATCTCTTCATCCAACATGTTCCCATGTCTCCATGAGGAAGATGATGTCCATATCCCGAGCAACTGAGTTTACGCTGTCGCCCTTCTGCCAGGGGAAGCCGCAAGAGTTTCAAGACACCATTTTGAGGCACAATCCCTATTTCGGTGCACCTGAGACTTGCCGAGGAGTAGACGAAGTGGAGGGGGTAGCCTGTCTGGTCCGGGCTGGGGTTGCCCCCCGGTGCTGCATCGGCGGCTACAGGCGCTGGTGTTCCTCCCGCCCGTTTCCTTCAGGCCACATCCCGGATGCGAGCAAGCTCTTTGCGACGCGACTGCTGCTGGCGGGGGTCAAGTCTCTGCTGATGTAGATGGATGAACCTCTTACCTTTGGGCTCCGTGCCAGGATTGTATCCCGAACCTTGTCGTCTGCAACCGTGAATGTGACTACCCGTTGCCGTTCTGGATGGTACACTCCATACCGTCTAGCATGGGTTATCTTGGCCGGGAATTGTATCCGGTCGAGTATCTCAGCTTGCAGGTGCACCTGTAGGTCTTCTCCGACTTCCTCCGAGAGCCCGCGCACGAGCACATTGTGTCTACGCCTTCTTTGCTCCGCTTCTTCCGATGCTGCGTACCCTGCAAGCTCCCTTATTGTCCTGGCCTGCTGGTGTGCCTGTCTAGCGGACCGTAATGGTGTTCCTCGCAGTGGCTGTGGTTGACTGCGTCCTGTGGCCTCGGGTGCATTGGGGGTCTGATGCCGGCCGTGCGGTGGAGGCTATGGCTGCTGATGTGTTTGGTGGTCCGCCTGCAGCTGGTGCCTCCAAGTCTCTAGTGCACCCAAACGTGCTTCATGCTCCCGTATCTGCTTGTCGCACTGGGTCAACAGAGCATGTGCGCATGCATGTAGCCCCTTGCCCTTCTCGGCGATGGTGGCTCTCAATTTCTTCAGCTCGCGGTCCAAGTTGTGGAGTCTCATGTCCGTGTGTGCAACATCTTCTTTCCGCACTGCGGGCACTCATCTAAGGGGCATCTAACTACTCAACTTTCGTGCGAAGTCGGGTGGTGGCCTGGATCTCATCCTGGAAGGTCCGCCTGATCTTAGTTATAGAATCCATTCTAGATGAAAGTGTGTCCATTGCTGCCTGGAAGGTGTCTAAGCGTCCTCGGTCATGATGTCTTTCCGAGTGCCCAAGCCGCAGTCCATCCTCAAGCTGCTGTACCCTGGTTTCAAGAGCGGAGACCCGTTGCTTCTCTGTAGCCAACTGCTTCTTAAGCAATCTTGGTTCGAAGGTCTGCATTTGCTGTAGCTCATCTTCGAGAGCCTCTACACGGCAGTGTGCTGTTCAACCATCTTTTGACGAGGTTCGGAGGTCCAAAGCTACTGTAGCTCATCTTTGAGAGTCTGTACACTGGCGGCTTGCTATTCAATCATCTTTTGAAGGTCGTGCATGCTATTGTCTGGCATCCGAGGAGGAGAGGTTGACGTGGAGGTCCGGGCTGCTGCGAGGGAGGCGTGCTGGTCGTATGCTTGACGGGCCATGTATGTTGCCTTTGTCTTGGCACGGGCCGCTTGCTTGAATGTAAGTCTGTCAATTCTGTCAACCTTGCCCGTCGTGTCCATTCCATTCTGCGGATGGGGATCTTATCAATGCGATCAAGGAGGAGGAGTTTGGCGGCCATGCCTGCCTTTGGCGGGGGTTGGTCTTCGTCGTCGATGTGCATGGCTGCATGAGGCTCATTTGGTTCCTGGACTGTGACTGTGGCCATGGTGTGGGTATGCGTGTGGATTGTTTGCGCGGGGGCCAAGGGGTGGGTGAGGGGTCAACCAGGGGTGGAGGGTGTTCACAACTAAGGGGACTATCGTTAACGTGACCAACTGTTGCGCTCTATGCCAAAAGTGGGTCCTAACGGGAGATTGGGGCCTCATAATAAGTCTACAATATGAAAGTTGACATTCTAAAAGAAGGATACACTAGCAAATGTGTATGCAGTCAATAATGTGGCCAGAACCTTATTTTAAAATACTAAAGTATCAGGCTATCAGACTTCAAATGCATGCATTGCGACAAATGCTGACAACCTTGTGCATTGGTACACAGAATGCAGGTCCAAAAATCTAAGGGAAATGCCCATTCCTTTCACAAGAGGTAGCAGGGAAGCATTCTCCTAGAGGTGAACAAAACAACCCTTTTAAATAACTAAAGACCAAGAATGTCCCTAGTATAAAAGTCAATTGGTTTCGTGGCTGCCATTGGCAAACCAGGTCAATTGCACACTTTATGATCAGCCTTTGCAGCTAAAAACATTGTTCCTTATCACGATAATGCTTTTCATGCTGCTATTGCGAGGACGTATTCGTTGGGAATAATGGCATCAGTTGAGATCCTATCAAGGATCTGGCTGTTCACATTTGCAAGGGCCACCATCATTAGATTTATGATGAACTTGAAGATGTTATTCCTTCATCATAATAAGGGAGTGTTTACCTTTACAAAATGTTTAGATTTAACATTTATATACCTACCATGACCTTGTATGATCATTTTCCAATTACACGAAGTAGACATGCTAGAGGCAATATGCATGACATAGGCTAGAGGCAACATGCATCATCACGTATGTGTAATTTTTTAATGGCCCTTTTGGAGTAGCCCAGGTTCATTTCCTGGGGGTTTTCAATCTGAGGGCTTTTAATCAGAATATATTTTTCCCTCTCTTTTCTAAGCCCGTAGAGCTTCCCGTGGACTTTAAAAAGCTTATCTTATCTTATATAGTATGTAAAACACCCAACCTTTCTTTCTTTCTTTAACATCTAGAATATTAAATAACATATGCGTGACACGCTTTCCGTCATCTATCCACCATCACCAAGGCCCCGAAGGAGCAAAAAAAAAACTTTCCTAACAAAACCATTACATCCAACACTTTTAGATGAAATTCCTCGAAAACCCCTTTTGATTTGGGTGTACATTCATATGGGGGTGACGTAGGGGAGCGAGAGTTGTTGGATGGGCATATTCACAAGTTATGTTTTGATTTGGACCGTAGATAGCAATCCTTGTTTGTGGGGTATGTTCATATAAGTTTTATTATACTATATAATGAGACTTGCAAAATACTATAAGATATGAGGCAATGTACTGAATGGTGTTGACTTCTTACATATATTAACAAATCAAGCACATGTAGCTAGGTATGAAAAAAAATTAAAATTCAATAATATGCTGAAAGAATGATTACGAGACACATTTTCAAGAAAAGACTGTTGTGGAATGTATTTTGTTGCGAACTTGCTTAGGACGTAAAAGGGAAAAAAAGATGAAAAGAGAAAATTTTGAGGCTGGCCAAAATTCAGCATGTTGGACATGCAAAGGCTAGCTTTTCATTCTGAATATAATCAAGATGTTAAGTTATAGCATGGCAGATTCTTTGGCATTGACAGTAGGGACTGGCAATAGGTGTGAGTAAGCTCCTCATGGGTGATGCTTTGGAATTGATGTGTTGTGATTTCTCTTCAAGTTAATCTAAACTAGACAGCAATTTTTTTGGATCAAAACTTGATCCATACTCTGCAATAAATAAAAGAAAAGCGCGTCCGCCCAATTCTGCATTTGATATTATCTGTGGAAAGAAATAACAGCTACATTTTTGCAAGCAAATTCAAGATTTTGAAAATTTTCCCGCCAATTGCAAATCCGAAGCACCATCCCAGCAGCAACATACCCGGGATCGATGACATAGACACCGGATCAGTCGCATCTCCAAATTTAGCTATTGATCAACCGTTCTGGAGGTTGGGAAATTTTGCTGTGGGTAGAAAAAATTGTGACTTGGGGGAAAACGTCACTTTGAAGGCACGTCAGCACCCGTAAAGCACCTTATGACACAACGTGCTTTTTTGTACACCATCAATCAAAAAAGACCCGCTTATATAAAGTTGCATTTGGCACATAAGGAGAGCCTAGATTAAGTCGCTACGTAAAGTGATAAGGACTAAGGTAGCAAGAAATGAAATGTTCAAGGAACTTGGATAAATTATCAACAAGACAAAGGGCGCACGAGGTGACAATGAGTATGGTGAAGAGTATAGAGAAGCGGTAAAAAATAGGCAATCAAGAACTTGGAAGAGTTGGAGAGCAACTATTCTCAATATCCTAAATTGGTGGCCTATGTAAGTAAGGACTGGACTAAGAACATTTGTTAGTGGTACAAGAATGTACCGTCAATCTAGCCAAGAGACTAACGCAGCCATAGAGGCATGGCATGGTGCTCTTAAGATGTGCCTATACATATGCAAGCATGCATTTCGAGGTAGGAGAAATGACTGGTTGCTCTACATTCTCACAAACAATGTGGAGACACATATGGCTTACATCAGGTAATGTTTCTACACTAGTCACTAGTAATAATAACTGTTATAAAATTATAGAATTTTCCTTGATATATATGTAGACAACATATTCCAAGTCTATGAAGCAACGTGGCTTTGTACTAAAAACCTCCTAGGAACATATCTTAAGGTGTGTAATACGAGGCGCTTGAAATATCGCAGATGAGCAAGTCACATTTACCAACTTTGAGGAAGGTGAGGTTGAAGTGCAAAATGACCATACTCTTAGACAAGGTCCATAGTTTTGTAAATGTGCACACAAGAATTGGGCATGTTATGATTGCGGGAATGTTTCCACTTTCCAAGTATATGTAAAGTACTTGCTGATCATGTATGTATGCTATGACAAGCTAAAGTTGCTTTGTTGTGCCCACTATGGGTCAAGGAAGTGACTCTAAATTTTGCACCTTGTACTCTTTTCTTTTGTCAAGGCTTATTAAGTCTCGGGCTGCTTGAGAAGATCCCCTCCGAAGAGTGAAGTTGCATATCAGTGAGGACAATAGTGAATTATAGATGGCCCTCTGATATTGTAGTGCATGCAAAAGTTAAAGTTGATTTTTAATTTTACAGTGATGTCTGATTCTTCCCAATTAATTTATAAAGCAGAAACAATGAAATCTCTACATCTGGCTACACACACAATTGACAAACACCCACGGTGGATGATCGAAGCCATGGACTATAATATGTGTCTTTAGAACTCGTGATTGTTGTAAGCAATTAGGAACGGCTCAAGCCAACTAGCAGCATGTTCATTGTTGACACAATTCTGCTGTCATACAGACATTCATAATATATGAGCATTATACTCGTATGTACAAAAGATTGTCATTACACGGATGCAAAAAGGTAGTTACGTAAGGCAAGGCTTGAACTCGCAACCTTTTAGTTGCGAGCCACATACTTTAGCCAAGTGCGCTACTTATTCTCTTTGGTGGTATTCTCTTGCATTTTCCTTATATATGGTAGCTCCCAAAAAGTCATAGAACATTCTAGAACCTACGTGCATGTACGACACTTGGCAAGATCTCATCCGTTGGAGTGGCACGATCGGTTACACAGAGGAGCCCCATTCTTATCGAAGCATTCCGGTTTAACGCCAGTCTTGAGCCTTCTAGGCATTTGTCTTGCATTCCTGCTCGCCTCTCGGCCATTGTATTCTTCATTCTTCTTTGTATATCAGATTCTTCACGTATTTCTTGCATATTTTTCACGTATTTTCCCTTGTTTTCGTGTAGGTTCATGACAGTTTGAACTGGAATCCCTTACCGGTTCTTGCCTGCTCTGATCCTAAGCATTTCTTTGTCCATATTTGGTGCTTCTGTCCCTATGGAGGAGATTCTATCATTGTTACAGTAAGTGCAACAACTAGTTTTGAGTATATCAGCAATTGCAGCTAGACAATAAGGAGCTCAAGGAACGGATAGCGTCTCGTGAATCTGCCTCTAGCTCTGAAGAGAGCTCATCAGAGCCTAAGATATGTTTGCCCGAGAAATTTGATGGCACTAGATCCAAACTCTAGGGTTTTGTGGATCAGATTCGGCTTGTTATTTGGCTCCACCCTCATAGGTATCCCACTGATTAGGAACAGGTCGGACTAGTTGATTCTCCCCTTTTCGGATCGGCTTTGAGTTGGTTTGCCCCCTTACTAGAGAGCGAGGGGGGCTCCGAGTTGCAAAATTTTGTCGCGTTTGTTGCATTGAAGAGGATTTTTTAATACCACTTATCAAGTCCTACACATGGTGTGCTTCTATGTCGGGAAGATGATTTTGCCTTCCGCCCTTTTCATACATCAACCTTACATAGCCAAACGGCATGTTAAGGCCCTTCTTTAGCAACTGCATGCACAAATCCATCACAGCCCTTTGGCGTGACTTTTGAATAATGACTTTTGGCCCCATCTCTCATTTTTGAGGCACTTATCGTATTGTCTTTGGAGGCCACTTTTGACGCAAGAAACATTTGGAGCATATTTTTGGAACATTTTGGGGGACGCCTCATCTTTTGCCACATTCTTGGCGATGTTCTTTGCACCCTTGTACCAGTATGCACTCTTGTACCAGTAATTCTGCAATTCCTCATCGACCCAATGGAGGGCGTTTGCGTTTGAGAGACAACCTTTTGATTCCTCATCGACCTAATATGGAAGGTGTTTGAGAGACAACCTTTGGCTTCTATCAACCTCATATGTCCATCATACATGGCAGTTGAGCCTTTTCATGATGTGAAGATGACTTGGTGCCTTCCGCCCACTCTCTCAAGTTCTCATGGCGTGAAGATGACTTGGTGCCTTCCGCCCACTCTTTCAAGTTCACATGGCGTGAAGATGACTTATTGCCTTCCGTCCCTTCAACAACTTTAGTTTCAACTCTTTCAAGTTTCAAACTCTTTGGTTCTGCTATGACATATCTCAACCTTTTGGAGGACACTTCAAACTTTTGGCTGGTCATGTTTTCCAGCAAGACACTGGATTGGCGCATCTATTGGGAGCTAGTGGCAAGCTGTACGAGAAGTGGTGACAGCCTTCTCAACATTGGATAGACTTGTATGGTATTCATAGAGCTCGTGGCAAGCTCAAGAGAAGTGGTGACAACCTTCTAACTCTCTCAGGATTTTTACTTCATCGACATTGGCATTCTTTGGTTCGGCGACACTATTGTTCACTTCCCTCAAATTGGATACTTTGTTGTAAAGGTGAAACCCCATGTTATAAAGGTTTCTACTTAGAGTTGTTTGGTGGGGGGGAGTGTTAACTCTGCGGGTTAACCATTGGTCCAAGTGGCATAGGCCACATGTTTTTACTATATTGGACCCCACGATCTATGGCATAGATTTAGCCTAGATCTGTGGTAGGCGAGATGTTAGGTAGGGTTAGGGTTTTGCTCTACTATTTAGAGGGATCATTTCTCCTCATTGTAGAGGGTTTTGCTCACATTTTATCTTATGACATGATTCAGTTTTGTTCATTCTTTGCCTTTATTCTTGTTCTTGGAGTTTCTTCCCACCTTCTTTTATTGATCCATGAGCATTTGTGACTGCTGCTGCAAGGTGTAGCCAAGAACCCCAAAACCAACATTCTCGCGTATTTTCCACGTATTTTTCCTTGTTTTTGCATAGGTTCATGAGATCTTCTACCTTTGTAGCATACCTTAGTTCTGATTCATTTGACTCGGAGAATATAATCCATTTGTAAAAAAGCGTTGAGAGCATTGTTGCTAGAGTTTCTAGTGAGGAACTTTGTTGTGTTTCCGTAAACCACGACGTCATTGAAATTCCTGATTTTTTTTGTGTTTGTTTACTTTGGGTAATTTCTCGGTCTACAAAATCTTGGCGGCGCCGCTTAGAGCACCGCCATCACACTTGATCACACTCTAACTTGATAACACATCACTAACTAAGGCATTTTCCTGAACATCTCCAAGATCTAAAGAGAATGAAGGACTGATACTGACACAACAATTAGTAAACCCCACTACAATGAAACAACAAAGAAACACAACCTTGCTGCCATTATAAACGTGCTCCAAATCTACAACAAAGATTACAGTTTAGTTCTCACATCTCCACAAGAAACTATAAACTCTATATGCAGCAAAAAATAATTACCTAGGTCCGAAAATACTGTAACCTTACAGATCCTAAAACTTGCAACAAAAGTAAATAGATCAAGGAAGAAAGAAAGGTTAGAAATTTACCTAAAATACAAAAAGCCGTAAATGCAGAAACTCCGAACTCTGACAATTGCCGAAGAACAATTGCCGAACTCGACAACAAACAGAAAACTCGTAAACATAGCAAACTCTGAATTCTGAGGTCGTCAAGAACCTCAGAAAATGCTCAAGAACCTCCAAAAAACTTTGGAACCTCTGGAAGACTGGAAGAAATCTAGAATCTCCAAAAATGCCAGAGAACACTTGTCGAACTCGTCAACAAACAGAAAACTCGTAAATGCAGCAAAATTCGAACTCCGAGATCGTCAAGAACCTCAGGAAAATCTTTGGAAGATTAAAAATGCAAAATGAGATGCGGCGCCTCAAAGAATGACAGAAGTGCCATCGCCAAAACCTCCAGCCTCCTCCTTTGCTAGAGGAGAAAAAGAGAAAAAGGTTAGCGGGATGGAAAAAACACTATTGCGCCAAATCATCAACAGAATTCCACTGACCTGGCGGTTTACGTTTGGTAGCCGGTCGGATTTCGGGGTTTTTGGTTATCATGTACAACTATTGACGCCTAAGTTAACATATACATGTGACATCCCCTAGCACATGTTTGCAAGGCAGCACCACAAGATCATTTTGACTTATAGAGGAATGTTACAATTAATGCAGATTTGTTGAAAATAAATAAATAAATAAATAAATAGAAAGATGGAAAGACTGATACATTATAGAAACTAGGTCACCGTAGAAAATTGTGGTGATGACACCTAGAGTCGCCAATACCACGGAATGGAAGTCGGGGCAGGCTATTCCGCTGTTCCGGTGAAAAACAAATGGAATCGGTAAAGACCAGGTCGATTGAAGCGCGGTAGCAGGTAGGTTTCTTGCTCCCTAGTTTTCGTATTGTAGGGGAAGTGAGCTTGGGGTTCCTTTACGCAACAGAAGCAGTCTCCAGGCTGCTGCCGGTCACGAGCCCCTGCCCTTGTGCAAAAAGGGAGCCCCAAGCTTCCTACCCCTATAGAAGTTTAATGTCCATTCGGACCTAAAATGGCCATCGAATGAAAAGAAACAGTGATGAGCACATGATGCTTATGATATTGGCCTTTTATCCGACATCATCATTGTTACTTTTAGCACCATATATTTAACATTATCTAACATCTACATATAACCTAACCATAGCCATGACAATTATAGGTAATCGAACTCCGCCCTCGATGACGATTTTAACTCCACCACTACGTGGGGCCACATGTGCCATCAAACCTATCCCCACCTTCGATACCCAAATGCGCCAAAGTCTTTCCAATACCATAACAATGACAGTGCGTAAAGCCTTTCCCCATCAAAGTTACCTAGTGTGTAAGTAGCATGTGACATCCCCTAGCACATGTTTGCTAGGCAGTAACACAAGATAATTTTGACCTACGTAATAAAGCGACCGGCCCCATATGGTATTCAATGCAGATTTGTCAAGAGTAGATAGACAGATAATAGTTGTAACGTCACAACATTAGGTAGTATATACATAGAAGCAGTGATGAGCACAGTGTGCTTGTGATATTTGCTTTTTATTTGCAACATTGTTATTTTTTATTTTTAGTGCTCTTACCTAACATCTTCATGTACGTATAGCCATGACAATTACAAACCAACTAGCTGAATTTGCCCACCATCCCAGCATCGACGAGTCCTATTCACCCAAGTGTTAAACCATATGTAGGGAAATCCTAGAATATAAATTGCATTGAATTGAATTTTATTATTTATGGAGACCAAATGACCCAAACAACAGAAAGAAATAGTTTTACTCTTATTGTTGTGAAATAACAAATGACACTAAAAGCATTGGAAATACTCTTTATTTTATTGGTAATTACAACTAGAAAGCAAGACAAGATAATTTTGATGCAAGCAGTGATAAGCATCTTAACCGGCAGTTCCTCGCCGATTTTGATCCTCACCGTTGATTTCAGACAGATTATGAGGCGTAACCTACAGGCATGGATGGGTTATCATGATAAACAGGCTAACGGATCATTTATCACGATAAACAGGATGCTTATTATCACGTTTATCATGATGCTTATTATACTCCTTTTATTGCAACCTTGGTTATGTAGCAACCATGACAATTAGAGGTCATCAGAATCATACTCGACATCAAAGCCCTTGATGACGATTTTGTCTCCACCGTTACGTGGGACCAAGGTGACGTCAAAGCTATCACCACCCTTGATACCCAAATCTTCCAAAGTCTCTCCAACACCAAGCCTAACAGTGGTTGATTCCGTGCCTCCTTTGCCAGGAGCCATATGCGGTAAATAAATGTAGCTCCCTGCATACTCTTTACAGTCCAGCGACGTGCTTGAATCTGCCGTTGGCAAGTTGATGAAAATATCAAACGCCACGGCCTGGTCCATCGGGAATTCAATTCCCTGTATCACCAGCACTGTTTCTGACCCTTCTGATTCTGCCACTGCATCTGCCGCACTTGCCGCATTTCCATTTCCTAAAAATGACACCAGCTTTGTCGCCGGAATCTTCACCTTCGCACTAAACGGAGCTTCCAGGCTTTTGGATTTGCCTGCACTTATGTTCCCAAATTCTGGAACTGTGATTTTTTTAGCCTTGAGCTTTGATTTTGCGCTTGAAGTATCAGCAGCAGAGGTTGTGGATTTGGCATTTAGCCATGTAATTGGAACATCCTGATACCTGTAACCCAGCTTATGAATTTCCAATGCATCCCTGACCTTCACCTTCACCGGATCGCCGAATTCGTCGAAGAAGACAAAGGCAGAGTTTAGCCAATCCTTGTCTTTGAATTCCTTGCGGCCGAGCTTTTTTTTCCAGATCCACCAAATTCTGTCGACATTGCCATGGTGGGCGAAGAAGATGGGATCAATTCCGGCAGAATACAGGGCACCCATATCCTCATAAGGGGCATTATTTCCTCCCGTCCAAACATGAACAAATCCATGGGAATTATTTTCCAATGTACCCCCGCCAGGAGTTGTCGCAGATTCGGCTGTGTATTTTTGCCCCATAAACAGACTTGCAGTCTTCGCCGAGCTAACAACCTGCTGATACATAACAGAGTCGTTAGTTTTTCGCAGAGTAGCCAGATCATTCTGCCTTTCCGTGTCCCCCGGGAACCATGATAGATCGGCTATGGCAGGTGGTTGATGCAGAGTATTTCTCTTTGAATCAAACAATGAAGGCTTGTTGACGTAGAAATTTGGGATTGAATTGGGCAGAGGGGAAACAACAGATTGGTTGTCCCAATTCCAAAACGGAAGAGAAAATGTTGGATCCTTGAGAAGATTCTGAAGGATCCGTTCATGGAAATAGAGATACCATCTATGCCAGGGAAGAAAAATCCAGCTAAAATGCACATCGAAGGCATTCTGCGTACCAGGCTGGACCAATCTGCTGTCGCAGAAAACACAGTGGATATACGCCTGGTTGATCTGCTTGCGCGGATCATCGTCGGGAAGCGCCCGCAGCAATTCGTATGCCCTGTTGTACTTTTCTGCGTATGCTGCATCCGCCAAATGCGCTGCTGGGCGAGTTCGGAGCTGCGGATTGTCAGGCCGAACAAAATCCTTGATCGCCTTATTGGGCACCGGCAGACAGCAATCTGTGTTTGAAGTGCTGGAGCTTTTTTTGCAGTCTTTCAGATCCGGTGGCTGGATGGGAGATCCAAACGCAGACGGATTATTGAGCAGAAACGGAAGCCCTGCTGCTCCGATTGACGAACCCAACAGAAGCTCTCTTCTGTTCACCGGATCGTTTGGGTCGTAGCTGCTTCGGCAGATTGAATTGCATTGCCTCTTCCCAGTACAGGGATTGGATGGTATTGCAACGGATTGAGGGCCACAAATGTTCTTGGAGAAGCCCAATCCAGGAGAAACAGGGGAACATAGCATTCTGGCCTCCATTCTACGTAATTTTGATCTGCTGAGGTTTGAATTTATAAAGGCTTCCTCCTCCGTTCAGACAGGTGGTCCATGCTGCGTTCAGAATCATTCAAACGCCAGCTGTGTCTTTAATTGCATTAATTATTGTATGGGCGTTTTTACGCTTATCTACCATTGAATTTTGTACACCCACCGATAAATATAAAATACATGTACTATTTTCAAAAGATGTACTTTTAAGCTTGACATCTTAACCATAACTATTGGGATGTCATCTCAGGTGCTCTATTTTATGCTGTGTATGTGGAGCCTTTTTGTTGGGATGTCCGTCTCCTTGGGTTGCCCTAGGGGGGCAACCCTCCTGCTGGAGGTGGGAACAGGGTTCGAAATTAGAATTTGCCGTAACTAGTAAAAAATGCTTGCTTATATTTAAGATGACCAGAAATACACAAATTTATACTATAGTTTCTCAAAAATCCTTAAAAAACCTTAGAAAAGTAGCCTAAAAAAATGCCTGGAATGTTTTTTGTTATCGAAATTTTTTGAGAATTGCCGGATTTTTGAGGCCCTAACCCCCCCCCCCCCCCCAATTTCGAACCCTGGTTGGGAATTGGGTCCTAGAAGGCCCAGATTTAGTTTGTTTGTAATATTTTGGGAAATATTTTAAAATTTGTGACGGCTTGGATCGTTTGGGATTGCCTGGGATTTTCGTGGATTCAAAGGACAGTTAGAGGGTGCAGATTTTCTTGGCAGCCATCAGTAGGTGGGGATGCGATCTCCGTTCTTGGGTGTTGGCAAGGGCAGTAGCAGAGGCGGCAGAAGCGGAAGCAGGGGAAGCTCTTGGCTTGAATTGGAGCCCCTTGCGCTGGCAAAAACAAGGGATCATCCTTCCCGCTCCTGTTGTTTCCCCTGTATAATTCAATTTTTTGGTCTTACTTTGTCGAATCTAAATCCTGCCCATTTGCTCAATTTTTCTTTGCAGCATTTGGGTCTCTTCTTTCTTGCATGGCTATGGAGCTTCCAAAATATTGCTAGGAAATTGTTTTCCATTTCATGAGTGATGAAAGCCAGTGGCATGTTGTTTCCCTTACATGTAAACGGTTTCTTTCCATCTCAAGCCGTTCAGAGCATACACCCTAAAGGAGAATTGCTTAAAAGATTTAAGAGATTTCCTGCCTTGAACCATGTTGATCTAAGCAAATACAATGGCGGTTTGGAGCAGACAAGGGCCTGTCCACGCCTCGTAGTCTTGAATTGCTCCAAGTTTGAGAATTGGAATCATCCTTGCCTTCAAGTTATTGCAGATAATTTTACATATTTAGAAGAGCTTAAACTAAGTCATCCTCAACATGGTTTTAGGTCCTTGTTCCCTGCTGATCTACTTAATTGTCCTGTTATTTTGACAAACGCAAGAATCTATGCCATGGCCATGGCTCTGAGACATCTAAGGTCATCGAACATATCTAGACAGCATAGATTAACGGATTTTGCATTCTCTTGCATCATCGTGCTCTACTTTAACAGAACTTACTATGTTTGATTGCCCTCTGATAACAGATGAGCGTTAGGGTATATAGCATGTTACTGTATAGAGCTGTCAAAGTTATCTGCAGGGGGTGCAACAATTACACATAATGGCATCATGTATGCAATATGTAGTTCATTGGCTTCTTTGACACTGACACACATGATATTGGATGATGATCTGCTAGCATATCTTGGAGAATCTCAGGTCCCACTCAAGAAACTTGAACTAGCTAGATGCAAGGGGGTCACATCTGCAAATCTTTTGTCACTTGCAAAGTGTTGCCCTTCTTTGGTTCATCTAGACCTAGAAGGGGCCCAGTGCTTGAGAGATGGAG
>JAANSK020157338.1:0-15138 GCA_011763485.2 Isoetes engelmannii
CTTCAACGACTGATACCTTGGCAAGCCAAGCCGCTTCAAATGCCCAGCAAGCCAGGCGCTAAACCTCCGAGTATCAAGAATGTAACCTGTAAAGAACCCCAATACGACAAAAGACACCAAATTCTCAATAGTCTGCACATGACGCTCATGGTCAATAGCCATTATATTATATTTGATAATTTGCATCTCCTTTTTATCATGTCGAGCTCACAAGTTGAAATAAAAGATTTTGAAATTGAATATTTAATGCGTTGCAATGTGGCATAATGTAATCTCTGAGTAATATGTTTGGATGTTGTGAAGGAGAAAGAACAGTCACAATGACAATAGCATCTGCAATATGACAAGCATGTGATTGTTTGATAAAATGGGCATGAGCAAGTATTGCATCGTACTTCGTATATTCCACGTATACATATTAAGCAATATGATTCACCATGTTCATTTAACATAAGGAACAGACGTGGGTATTAACATTGTTGATCCATTTCTCATCATGGTCCATGAATTCATGGTGGTTCGGTAGCTTAGAAGGACAAGTAAGACTTTGAAAGAAATTTGTAAGGGCATGCATGAAGCATTTAGATTGAACATTTAGGGATTTTGAAGATACCTTTGTGCATCCAAATTGTTGTATGTATAATGTAATTGGACCTTGGGACGTGGATTTGCATGTATGGCGTTCAATAACGACACAAATCAGATTGACTTATATGTATTGCTATGATAAACACCTTTTGTTTGGCTAGATTTATGTGAGTTCACTATTCACAATCTCACAACTTCTGAACACTTATATGAGCCTAAAGGAGCATGTTTACTATATGTTTTGTAGATAACCCTAGATCAAGATCAATTCAACTTATTTCTAATTCCTACTTAAACACAAAGGCCCGTTCTCTTATCCATTCCTGTTCCCACTTCAACATCAATTGCAGAAAATAGCCCTCACATTTTCCCACTTTGATCTATCTACAGAGGGCTACAGACAAGAGAAATATACAACATTTTATTCCACTTACGAAATGCATTATGCCTACCCATTCCATACGTTCCCGGCTAATGCCCGTCATCGCCGGGCACACGTTCCTAGTTCTTTGTTAAAAAGAATGATATTTCTCTACGCCTAGTTGTTGACTATCATGGCCTCAATAAAATCATAGTGTTGAATCGTATATGTTTCCTTTAATTCCAGAGTTATTCAAGCGGCTCCAAGATGCGCTCTATATTACGAGAATTGATCTTCGAGGTGCTTACAATCTTATCCGGATCCGTGAGGGTGATGAGTGGAAGACGACATTTCGTACGCAGTATGGCCATTTTGACTACACAGTTATACCATTTGGACTTACCAATGGTCCAACAGTGTTCCAACATATGGCCAATGTTGTTTTCCGGAAGTTCTTGGATAGAATTGTTACTCTCAAGAAAACAACTAGAAGGAAGTGATATTTGACGGTCATGGGTGCATTGGGGATAGTTACAATAATAATATTACAAGGTAGTCTTGCACAAATGGAAAGGGACATTTTCCTTTGAGTATTAAAGATATCTCTCAAATCAATTTCATCTCTCGTTCATAAAAGAAGAACCACATAAAAGACAAACTCATAAGGTAAGAGGAGAATATCTCTCTCTTGTGTGAGAAGTTTAAGAAAAGCGTAAATATCATTTGCCCTAAATTACAACATATTACAGCACATATTATGAGGTGTATTTTTTATTTGTCTCGGGCCATTGCATGGTGAAAATGCTTCGGCGGTGCTGCCAGCTTTGGCAAAGGGCTCGGGTAAAGCCCTCGCCCTCTGCCTCAGCTAGCAACACAGGGTCAGCATCATACCATGCAATGGCCCTCATGAAAATTATGTAGTTCATAAAAGAGCGGATTATATATTTCCATGGTCCAAAATACTTTTCCATCTTTAGAAGCTGTACGACCCCAGGGTAGTTGGCGGGCCAAATCTTTTGTTTTGTCTGATGCAACAAGTTTTTTACTCCATGCTTTATTGCCACTATAAAGTTTCCTTAGACCAAAATAGTTTTTATATTTTAGGAGCAATTGAATGTCAAGGTGGATGGCGGGCCAAAGTTGTTTGTCCGATGCAACAAGTTGTTCATTCCATGCCCATGTTGTCGCTATGTAGAAAGAGACATACGCACTCCCATTTTTTCTTATAATAAAAGGTTGGAAATATTTGAAAGGAAACATAAAAAAAAAAAGGAAGAGGAGAAATGGTTGGTTCGACATTTCCTACTTGCTCCGGTGAGCTGCTCTTGGCTGCCGCCAGTCGCAACATCCACCGGACAAGCAGGGAATGCTATCCCAGGCAGCTTATCTTAATAACCATAACTAGGGAGCGGGTATTTTTATCATTTTGACAGGATTCATGACATGCTACGACGATGATGCACAACAATCTCTGGAATTAGCATTCCATGAAATTGACATAGGTGATGTGGTCGCAGGAAATTACATCACCTGAAATTCGAGAAACTAAGTTATGATATTTAGTTTAATTAATTTAATTTAATAGTTTAACGTCGTATTACTTTGGCAACATCCCTTCTAGGACCTACTACGATTGTGATATATGCACTGCTAATTTTCTTGTAATAAATGTTTGAAACTTGAAAGGAGAAAAAATAAAAGGGCAATGAAGAGCTGACCTGTCCGATGACGGGGCATCCAAGCAGCCCCGTTCCTTTCTTTTTCCTCAATTAGTGCCGACCTCGGGCTGATTTTGCATGCCATATCTGCTTATAAATTCGGTCTGCACGAAGCTTTTGGATTGCTCCGGTCAATATCCATTTCGCCCCTTCCCTTTTTCTTCCAGCTTGGTTTTTACCCACTATTTTGCACTCGATCGTCGTTTTTTAGTATTATATGTTTTCCTTGAGCTGCAATCTACATTACTCTGATGGCTGTAGAGCCTTTTTAGATCTTGATTAGGGGCGTTTTTGCCATGAGTAAGTTTTTTTTAAGTGCCAAGCATGGTAGCAGAGTTGATTGTTTTGGAGAGTTTATTGGAAATTTCAAATTACCCTTGTTATGCAGGTCACCAAGGGGACAAGATTTCGAGAAAGAGGAAATCGGAGACTATTGGCTTAGATGAAGCAGATAAAGCCCTTTTCAGGACATTTCGTATGGTTGCCAATTCTGTATCACAGCTATATGCACATTCTCAACAACAACAGAGGGTTGCATTTCAACAAGGGGCACGCAATGCTGCTGTGAGTGGTCTCAAATATTGCATATTTTCAGAACTTAAGATTCCTTTTCATATTAATATGGTCATGCCTAGTAGATGCCTTTCTTGCCTTAGGTAATATGTGTCTTTTTTGCCAACATCATGTTTATGAAGCTGAAACATATAATTATCTATATGCCATCATTTTTGTTCTAGACTGGCCAAAAGCTGATAGTCATGCTGGTCTTGTTGCTGAACATGCAATGAACTTAATTCTATTATATGAATTATAAGATCATGCTGGTGTTGTTGCTAAGATGTCTTAGCATATTTTAACTTTTTTATTATGTGGTATTTGTTGCTTTCATGTGCCAATTCCGATTTTTGAGCAATATACTTATAGAAATACCTATGTTGCATTGAACAGGAAAAGCTCTATCAGTGGATAACGGTGCATCAGCAAGCAGATTCTGATTTAACAGCTGCACAGATACTGAGTTGTTTGCAGGTATGTAGATTGTCTTCTTTCGCTACTAAGCGACTGTGTGCAAGTGACAATACAGTCACCAGGAACTTAAACAGGGATAAGGAAAGTTTGGCTCTCTAGAAATACTTGAGTCCAAGTATTTCTAGAAGATCTATACTTGGACTCAAAACTTGTTCTGGTCCATGCCTTTGAGCTTTTCTTCACCCAGAATTTGTTTCCTGTTAGCTTCATCTGTATCTTGGAAACATGATAATAGTTCATGTCTGATTTTATTCCTATTCCTTATGCACTTGTTAGTACTATAGCTGGACTAGATGAGGCCACTTAGCTTGCTGTTTATGGAGTCAATAGACCAAACTGGCATATCAGCTCATTGGTCCAACTCAATGCAATTGTTAGTAGTATAGTTGGACTACATGAGGTTACTATGCTTGCAGTTCATGGAGTCAATAGATCAAATCTGTCGTCAGCTCTTTGGTTCATTTCAATGATGACATGGAAAAGTAATTTTTGCATGAGTTTTCGTAAGATGCGGCTCATTTGTGTTGTTTGCATAGTAACATATTAGATTTATGTTGTGCAGGATGAGTTGAGTAAAAATGTCACCTTGCAATTTATGTCCATGGAAGCTCAAGATGTCCCTTTGGATCAAGTTAGAAATCAAGAGTTCTCGCAGGATCATAATAGGATTTCAGCTTTTACCAATGCATTATCAAGTCCAAATAGAAGGTCCCTTGTCCCTTATGGTATCGATCAGGATGGCTTATCATTTACAGATAGCACTCGAAACAGCAACAGTCATTTGCATGGCGAGGCACTACGACCAGAAAATAGCTTTGCTTCATTTGGCGGTCTTGGCCATAATAGACTGTCATATATGCAGCAACTTGAAGATGCAGCTAGTATGGACATGCGTGAGGACTCATGAAAATGATGGTTAGAAATATTTGTAGTGATAAAATGGCAGGAGATGGATCAAGAGGATGTGCAGTAAATAATTGATCATGATCTTTCCTTTCTGCTTCAGAAAACTAATTTATTAATGGGAGGTTTTGTAGGATTTTTCCTCAGATGTGATATGTTGCTTGCTTATTCTGATGATGTATTCCTTATGTTTGTGAAAGGGTTATCACATTTGTGTAAGGGTTATCACATCAGGTAACGTATACTTCATTCTGAGAGGAGTTGTCTGATCTTCAAAATGCCAAGATATTTACACTTTCTTTCTTTTGAGCAGTGCGCTCTGATATCAGCTTTATGTTTTTGTGTTATTCTACTACCTCACTACCCAGCAGAGTGGAAATGCTAAGATTGTGTTAGCAGCAAGAACCAGTCATGCACAAAAAAAAACAAGAGAACCCTGAACAATCTATGTGCCACATGGTGATATAGTCTTTGAATTGGAAACATTAAATTATGGGCTAACACACTATGGGTTACCCTTAAATTTGTTAGAAATGGAGAAATGGAAAATGAAACTTGTGTTGAGGGTATGGCTAGTTAATACACTAACAAGCACTGTAGGTTTCCCTTAAATATGTTATAAATGGAGAATGAAACTTGTGTTGATGGCTAGTTAATACACTAACAAAGGACAAGGGATGTCCAGACTGTAGTTAAGCATAACATATTTTCTTGTTGAATAAAACAAAGCTTCTTACAGGTTTTCTTTTCACTCTTCATTGTTTTGCCATAGCCATTTGCTACATTTTGGCAAGGGCACCATCAGCACCACCTCTCTTTTGCGAGTTCATGTTACAACGTACACTTGTTTACACAAAAAGATCTGCACTAATCCCCTTTGGACCCTTTCCTCCTATCCTCCCTTTGTTTCTCATCTCGCCTTTGAACCTGTTCCTCGGATCCTCCCTTTGTTTCTCATACAAATTGAGGCGCCTTTTTTTTTGGGTTTTGCCCCTTTCCTTCTCAAGACCTACAAACAAAGCAGCAGTAGTCCACCCCTTTGAACCTGTTCCTCGGATCCTCCCTTTGTTTCTCATACAATTTGTTTCTCATACAAATCGAGGCGCCTGCACGAAGTTCGGAGGCACAAAGTCTTGTAGCAATTGCAGCAACTGCGTCTAGCGATTGATAGAGACAGTCAGAGAGTCAATCACATTCCCTCCCGCAGAATGAATAGCATACAAAAGGGCTCGGATTGCAAGTGGGAAACACTAGGCATGGATGTCCAAGGAGCTGTTGAGCCCAAGGCGGAGAGTTTGATGCGGCCCAAAAAGTGAAGCGGGCAGATTAACAGGCGCAGGCAGTGCCTGGCCGTGAAGCTGGGCATTGGACCTAGAACTTGAAGGATGCGGAGGCGGATATGGTAGCAGGGACTGGCTTGAGCATGGTTTGCTTGCTGATGGCTTGTTTCTGGCCATCCGCACACCAAAGCGCTCAGTATTAGGGGTCCTGTGGCTCATGATTGAAAAGAATCAAGGAGAGATGAAGAAGGGTAGGAAAAGCAGGATGCAAGACTAAGGGGACAAAGGATATAGATCGATGGTCAAAGAGGGCCACGGTGGAAGGAAACAATCAAACCATGGTATAAGATAAACTGACACAAAATAATGTACCAAACAGCGAACTATATGAGTCCTGTGGAATCGACCTACATAGGGGTTGTTGATAATACCGAGCTGCCCTGGTTTGACAAAGGAAATAGAGGAGCAAAACTAGAGTAGCAAAGACTGACTGTACCTAAGGGGATCGTTGATGGTGCAAGGTTGTACCGACATGGCAAAGATATCGTAGCCCAATCCTCAGAGATGCGATGCAGATAACCAAATTGACCTGGTGCACAAATCTGATCTGTTGGACATGGAAAAGCCGAGCTGTGACAGAAGCATGGGAGCTATTTGGCTATTGCTGTCGCGACCTGTATGTAGGAGGCCCAGATGCTGCGAGTCGGTGGAACTGAGGGCGCTATCAGATGTGCTTATGCTGGCTGGGTTGACGCCTGAGGCCATCACCCATTTAATACAATTATATTAACTACATGTATGCAAGACTAAATTCCCGGCGTAGGAAGATGATGCTTCTTTCATCGTGGCCGTAGAGACAACGCCCTATCATGCCTAAGATGATTACTAATGCCTACACCTTTCGTCACCCTTGGCATAGGAAATGGCTTCTTCCCCATAATGGCCATAGACTAGAGGTGCTTTCCTATCATGCATGTTCCTATATGACGAGCTGTCAAGTCAATTTTCTAGGCTTGGTCTCCTACTTTTTTTACCATGTTAAAAGGTCCAACGCATCGTGGAGTAAGCTTCTTGCAAGTGCGGAGCTTACGGATCTGTGTTTGTCGACTAGCACCTTCTGGCGTCTTCTTGCTGCTAGGAGATATCCTCGGACTTCATCAACTAGCTTCTGCATGTTTGCCAACATACATTGAAACACTTCCACCTTGGACAAGAGATTGTGCCAAGTATGCAGTATGAGGCATTGGTAGCCATAATTGATCATAAAGGGGGACATCTGAGATGACTTCTGCTTGGTGCTGTTGTATGCAAACTCGACCAAATGTAAGTAATTTGTCCACTTTGACCTCTTATTCCACACATGCTTTTTCAGCATATCTTCCAAGATTCACTTGGTGCACTCCTTTTTCCCATCTGTTTGGAGATGATATGCTGAACTCATCGATAGTTTGGTGCCGATTGTGGTGAAGAGATCCTGCCAAAAGGCACTCATGAACTTTGGATCTCTATCTGAGATGATCTCCCTTGATATACCATGGAGTCAAAAAATATCTTTAGCAAAAGTGTGTCGCTGTATTCATAGTCCTACATGGTATGAAATGAGCCATTTTGGACAGCTTGTCCACCACTACCATCAAGGCATCATGGTCTCTTTGCATTCTTGGCAACCCTATAATGAAATCCATGCCCACTACTTTCCATTTAGCATTTCGAATGGGCAAGGGTTCCAAGACTCCTGGAACTCGAAGTTGTTCCGCCTTGCTTTGCTGACAGATCTGGCACTCTCGAATGTACCTTGCTATTTGCTTTTTCATGCCTGGCCAATAGTTGCTACTTCTAATCTTGAAGTAAATCTTCATAAATCCTGCATGGCCAACAATTGAGCTGTTGTGTGTGTCTTAAAGTATCAATTTCCTGACTCCTGATGACTTTGGTATATATAACTTGGTTTGTGGTATAGGAGTTTGCCTTCCTTCATAAGGTGTTTGAAGGTCTCCCTCTCCTTATCTGTTCTTGTCTCCTTGGCAACTTGCCCATGCTTCTTGAAAGTCTTTATCTGTTGGCAAGCTTTCTTCTATCTTCTTGCCAAACTCACTAGTGAGTGTTGATATGGCATTATAATCGGACCACTTGTGGTAAAGGGTGCCTTGAAAACGCATCTGCTACCACGTTCAATTTGCCTGGTTTGTAGATGATTTCAAAATCATACTCCTCTAAAACTTCCATCCACCTTCTTTCTCTTAAGTTAAGGTATGGTGGGGTAAGGACATAATGGAGATTTTAATGATTGTGTCCAATTAGAATCTTGTTTCCAATAAATAGTGTCTCCAATGTTGGGTAGCACGTCTCGGCATCATTCATTTTTCTAGCATCGCAGAGTAAAAAAATCTCTTTAACAAAAGTGTGTCGTTGTATTCGTAGTCCTGCATGGTACAAAATGAGTTATTTTGGACAGCTTGTCCACCACTACCATCAAGGCATCATGGTCTCTTTGCGTTCTCGGCAACCCTATAATGAAATCCATGCCCACTACTTCCCATTTAGCATTTGGAATGGGCAAGGGTTCCAAGACTCCTAGAATTCGAAGTTGTTCCACCTTGGTTTGCTGACAGATCTGGCACTCCCGAATGTACCTTGCTATTTGTTTCTTCATGCCTGGCCAATAATTGCTACTTCTAATCTTGAAGTAAGTCTTCATAAATCCTGCATGGCCAAAAATTGGGTTGTTGTGCGTGTCATAAAGTATCAATTTCTTGACTCCCAATGACTTTGGTATACATAACTTGCTTTTGTGGTATAGGAGTTTGCTTTCCGTCTTACCTGTTCTTGTCTCCTTGGCAAGACTTGCTCATGCTTCTTGAAAGTTTTTATTGGCAAGCTTTCTTCTATCTTCTTGCCAAACTCATTGTTGAGTGTTGATATGGCATTACAATCGGAACACTTGGGGTAAGAGGGTGCCTTGAAAGCGCATCCGCTACCACGTTCAATTTGGTTGGTTTGCAGATGACTTCAAAATCATACTCCGCTAAAAATTCCATCCACCTTCTTTCTCCTAAGTTAAGGTATGGTGGGGTAAGGATATACTGGAGATTTTAATGATCTGTGTCCAATTGGAATTTTCTTTCCAATAAATAGTGCCTCCATACCCTTAAGGCTTAGACAACTGCTAGGAGTTCTTGGACTTATGTTGGGTAGCACGTCTCGGCATCATCCATTTTCCTAGCGTCGTATGCGACTACTCTGTCTTCTTGCATCAAGATGGCCCCAGTTGCACTTTTGCTTGCATCCGTTGCTACCAATTTGTCCTTTTCTAGGTTTGGCAATGTTAAAACTGGGCTATTGTCAAGGCTTGTTTTAGTTTGTCAAAGCTATGCTGGGCCTTCTTTTGCCAATGTTTTGCATAATCTTTTATCTTCCTCCTCTGGTGAGGTCTGTTAATGGCGTGGCTACTTTGGCAAAGTTCTTCATAAATTCTCTGTAGTAGCCTGCCAAGCCTAGGAAGCTTCTTACCTCATGAACATTCCTACGGGCTGGCCATTCTATCATGGCTTGAATCTTTGCTAGGTCCATTGAAATCCGTTCAACTAAGATGACATGCCCCAAGTATTCCACTCTGGTCGTGGCAAAGTGACACTTGCTCAACTTTGCGTATAATCTGTGCCTCCTTAATTTCTCTATAGTTTTTCTCAAGTGTTTGATATGGCCCTTGAGAGTTTTGCTATATACAAGAAGATCATCAAGAAACTCTCGGCATGTATCATTCATGAGCTTCATGAATGTTGCGGGGCATTGGACAATCCGAATGACATGATCGTGAACTCATAGTGGCAATACCTTGTCCTGAAGGCGGTCTTGTGTACATCTTCTTCCTATCCTGATCTGGTGATAACCTGATCTGAGGTTTATCTTGGAGACGACTTTGCCCCTTAGAGTTGATCCATTAGATCGTCCGCTCTGGGTAGGGCACACTTATTCTTGATGGTGTGTTTGTTCAGTTGACGATAGTCAATGCACATTCTCAAACTCCCATCTTTCTTTTTGACAAATAATATAGGTGCCTCGAATGGAGAGACACTAGGTCTTATGAACCCTAGGTCTAAAAGCTCTTTGCAATTGTTTCTTCAACTCTGTTAGCTCATGTCTTGTCATTTTGTAGGGGGCTTTACTAGTTGATTTACACTCAACTCCCCTATAAGGCTGAAGTTCCTTGATCTCGTCTGGAAAGAGATCCTGGAATTCTCTTATCAATTGCTTGGTAAATTTCTTAGAGCCTTATCTTCTTTTTGCTCACTCGAGTCTGCATTGACGGCTTCAAGCTTGAAGATATAGGCAACCTGTTCCTTCTTTATGCATTTAAGTAACTTCTTACTAGACATGCACTACATTATTGGTGTAGCTTCTTTACTTGCTATCTCTATGATCGTCCCATTAGGTGTCGTCAACGTGACTTTCCTGTTCCTGCAATCTATCATTGCCTTTGCCAGAATTCAAAATACTCCATACCTACTATGATGAGGTCATACTTTCCTATATCCATAATTTTTGTTCCCATATCAATGTTAATTCTCGCCAATTCGATGTTAAAGTTGACACGTTTTTTGCCATGTACATGATTGCACCACTTGCTAGTACTACCGGCCTTGAATTTGATTTAAAGATTTTCATTTCAACGTTTCAACCATTCTGGGTAAAGCAAAGTTATGGATGCTTCCCATATCTATGAGGACGATGAAGCTTCTACCTTTACTTTTCAATGTAAGTCATTTGTTTTCATGGTATCAGAGCCCCCACGATCTTGAACTGACTCTGAAGAGGGAAGATTGCAGCACGGCTTCGATCATGAGGATCGAACCTCTGAACCACATCACCGCATATTACTGGTTCATCAAGGTACAGACCAAATTATGCGAGAAGGGCTTATGGGATATCATTTTTGGAGATGAACCCAAGCCAACAATCCAAGCAAAAGGGACGAATGTGGCTCAAACCACACCCAAGTCGTCAAAGGATAAGCACCCACAGAAGACCTGGCATCAGTAGAGCTTGAACGACAGTGCTTGGCAAGATGATTGCAGAAGGATTGGGTAGCCAAAAGTCGAATTCTCAAGTATCTGGATGACACTCTCATGCCTCCTATTGCGGAAGCCAATTCAGCCAAGGAAGCTTGGGAACAACTCGAGAGGTGTTACAAAAGGAGACACTTCTCTATTCAAGCCAATCTCTACAACACTGTGTTCAACACCATATTCAAGGAATGTGACTCTGTAGAGGAATACATGGGTGTTATTCGACAAGCAGCTAAGCAGTTGCGGGGCATGCAAAATGCTCTAGAGGATGACATGATAGTACGAACATTGTTGCTTGGCTTACCTTCTAGCTACAACAATGTGAAGAACATCATTGGATCAACGGAGAAAGTAGAGCTTGAGTGGGCATGCCGATAGCTTTTGCTTGAAGAGAGAAATCAGAGTGGTACTAACAGATCTGGATCTAAAGATAATCAGGCTTTCATGGAAAATAAAGATGGAGGCAAGGAAGAAACTCGGAGGTGTTACGACTGTAACAAAATAGGTCACATAGGGAAGCATTGCCTAGAACCTGACCGGGAAAAAAGGAAAGAGAATCCAAAAGGGAAAGAACAGAAAAGGATCAAGTATAAAGAAAGTGCAAAGAGGAAGAAAGAGGACTCCAAAGCCCATAAAGCAACTGATAGCAGTTCTTCTAAAGGAGAAGAATCAGAATCGGATGATGACTTTGTGGTCTCTGCTGGAAGGGCATTCTTTGCCAAGTCTGAACCTGCACCAAACATCTTTGATAAGGCTATAGCTTATTTGTCTTATTTTCTTCAAACCATGTTGTCTTGTTTTGTCTGGAGAGCAGCTAGTGATGCCACATCCTCATGCTTCATAGCTTCAGATATAGTCAAAGGCGTATGGTACTTGGATTGCAGAGCAAGTGACCATATGACCCGACAGAGAGATCTACTTTCAGACTACATCTCAAACAAGTCGGGCAGAAAAGTGAGGATTGGAAAAGGGAAACTCGATACTGTAGGGGTTGGCAATGTGCATCTCACACTACCACAAGGCAAACTCTTCCTTAGGAACGTGCTGCATGTGCCAGACCTTGAAACCAACCTTTTATCCATATCCAAAATGGATGACGCACACTACTTTGTCAATTTCGGCAATGGCAGATGTGTTGTGAAGAACAAAAGAGAGGAGATCATTGCAAAAGGGGAGAGGGCTGGCAACATTTATCAGTTGAGTTGGGCATCCAATCCCAATGCAGCATTCACGACCATTAAAATGCAAGAAGCAAAAAGCTGGCATGAGCACATGGGACATGCCAATTATCCATTGCTGAAGCAAATGCAGGAACAAAAACTCGTGGCAGGGTTACCCAACAAGCCACAAACTTTATGTGAAGGTTGTGTTTTAGGGAAACTCAAAAGTAAACCTTATAGAAAGGAGAAAACAAAAAGAGCATCACATCATTTGGATTTACTGCATCTTGACTTATGGGGACCATCCAGCATCATATCACTTGAAGGATCCAAGTACTTCATGCTCATCATGATGATTTCAACAGAAAGAATTGGGTATTTTTCCTTAAGCACAAGTCAGAAGTCTATGAACAGTTTACTAAATGGAAGACAGAGGTTGAGAAACAAGCTGGCAATAGCATCAAGATCATTCGAACTGATCAAGGTAAAGAATTTCTCAACAATAAACTCCACCAATTCCTGCAATCACATGGCATACAAGGTTAGTTACATATGAACATCAGCAGAATGGTGTGGTGGAGAGAAAAAACAGGTCCATGCTCGAATGTGCACGGGCAGTGATCCATGGCAGAAATATTGATCCCATCTTTTGGGCAAAGGCAGTGCGCACAACCTGCTACCTTCTGAATCGAGTGCCTACAAACACAAACCCAGGTGTAGTTCCCGAGGAGGTGTGGACTGGATATAAGCCAGATGTGCAAGATCTTAAGATCTTTGGATGCAAGGCGTATGCACACTTGAATTTCCAAGAACGCCCTGAAGGAAAAAATTTCTCTAGAGCTTTGGAATGCATGTTTGTGGGATATGATGATTATATCAAATAGACTCTATGTGCCTTTGACAAGGAAAATCATTGTAGGACGAAGTGTTGCGTTTGATGAACATGTCTTCATACTTGGCAAGCAAGGCAAATCATCAAAAGTTGAATGGTATGAGGTTGACCATGATCATGAAAATGAGGACTCCTGCCCAGCACCATCAGCACCTATAGCACCTATCTGGACCAGCACCTGCTCCTGTTGCTATCACACAAGAAGAATCTGAATCAGATGATGGTGGTGAAGACTTTGCCCAATCTGAGTCAGAGGAGACTGACCTTGAAGAAGATGCAGACCTCTTAGCAGTGCCACTTGGAAGATCCAGCAGATTAAAGAGGCCAACAGACCACATGAAGTCTTATCTTGAGTCAAAATCTGGTAAGTCCTCATCTTACATTGCTTTTCATAGTCATCTTGCTGTTGATGAGCCATTGAGTTATCAAGAAGCTATGAGCAGTTCCAATCATCACCAATGGCATAGGACTATGGTAGATGAGTATCAGTTCTTGTTGGACAATGAAACATAGGATTTGTGTTCACTTCCACCCAATAGACGAGCTGTGTCTTGTAACTGGATGTATAAGGTCAAGTATGATGCAGAAAGAAAACTTGACAGTTTCAAAGCTCGTTTAGTAGCTAGGGACTACTCTCAGGTTCCAGGAGTTGATTTTCATGAAATGTTTGCACCAATGGCGAGACTAACTTCTGTTATGACAGTCTTGGCCTTAGTAGCTGCATACAAGCTTGATCTTCAGCAAATGAACGTGAAGACAACATTTCTGAATGGACAACTCCAAGAGGAAGTTTACATGAAGCAAGCACTTGGTTTCACATAGAAAGGAAACGAAAAACTTGTGTACAAGCTGAAGCGTGCCATATATGGACTCAAGCAGGCTTCCATGCAATGGTATCACCATTCATAAGTTTTCCATAGAAAATGGCTTCATTCGAAGCCAAGCTGACTGGAATGTTTACTTCAAGTTTACAGGGTCCAGCATGATCATCATAGTCTTGCACGTTGATGATTTAATCTTGGCTAGTAACTGCCAGAGTCTTATGCAGGGGACGAAGCATGCACTGAGCACACACTTTCATACAGGTGGCCTGAAATACCTTTTAGGAATCCAGGTGCATAGAGATCTGGATGGTAACATCACCATACACTAGATGAAGGCCATTCAGTCCCTGCTCACTAAGTGCAACATGGATGCAAGTAAGCCTTGTGATTCATTTAAAGGAATTGATGCTGACATGCAAAACATTGGTTATCGAAGTTTAGTTGGGTCCTTGATGCATTTTATGGTCTGTACAAGACCAGACATAGCACAAGCTGTTATCACCCTTAGCCAGTTTCTTGAGAAACCTGAACCTAAGCATTGGCAGGGTCTTAAAAGGCTGCTCAGATATATGCAAGGCACTACACAACTAGGCATCACCTTCCATCATGATGCTTCTCTCAAACTTACTGGCTATGCAAATGCAGACTATGCAGGTGATGACATTGATCGAAAATCACGCAACGGGTTTTGTTTTATGCTGCAAGGGGGAATAGTCAGTTGGTCCAGCAGAAAACAAAAGGCAACTGCTGCCTCTAGTTGTGAAGCAGAGTACATGGCACTTGCAGCAGCCACCAAAGAGGCAACATGGCTCAGACATATTCTTAAGGAGTTGCATGCAGCACAAACATAAGCAACTGTCATATTCAATGACAATAAGACAGCCTTGAGTCTGCCAAGAATCCTACCAATTCCTCCAAAGCAAAACATATCCAAGTACAATATCACTTTACAAGGGAGAAGATTGCAGAAAACAGAATTGATATAAGGTATTTAAGGAAAGACGAGATGACTGCTGACATCTTCACAAAGCCTTTGGGAAGGAAATCCTTTTGCAGGTGCATTGACGAGATGGGCATGACATATGCTTGAAGTTGCAGACAAGGAATGCCTAATAATCAAGGGGGAGCAACAAAAGGTTTCTTTCAGTTCGTCAGATCTTTTGGTTTGTCTTGTTAAAGGAACGCACGCTACGGTGTACTCAAAATTGGGTTCACATGGTACATACATTATGTGGAATTTTCTAGTTTTTGAGGTAATGATTACACTTTGAAATTTGAAATTTGAAGTTATTACTGATTGTACACAACTCTAATTAT